>JBBGZY010000874.1:2800000-2905000 GCA_037952925.1 Lithobates clamitans | reverse complement strand
TTCACAGCAAAGCTAAAGGCTGAATACACAGATGTCAGGGGTCACCCTAGGGTGTACAACTGTCTGTTAATGCTGTGTGAATTCTGTGAAGGATATTTATAGAGCTGCGCCCTAACAGCTAGCTGTCCCATCCCCCGGAGTTAGTTGTGACTGGCCTGAATGTATTTCTAGACAGGTTCACTTTAACCACTTGCCTAGCGCTGCAATATATATGCGATATATGTCGGCACAATGGCAGCGGTGAGCAAATGGGCGTACCTGTATGTCCTCTTTAAGAGGCGGGGATAGCAGGCGCGTGCGATTGTGTCACGGAGCTGCAGAAAAAAAAAGTAAAAAATATTGTTTTTTTTCAAAATTGTCGCTCTTGTTTTGTTTATAGCGCAAAAAATAAAAACCGCAGAGGTGATCAAATACCACCAAAAGAAAACTCTATCTGTGGGAAAAAAAGGACATCAATTTTGTTTGGGTGCAACGTCGCACGACCGCGCAATTGTCAGTTAAAGCCGAATCGCAAAAAGTGTTTTGGTCAGGAAGGGGGTAAAATCTTCCGGGGCTGAAGCAGTTAAACAGCTATATGAAGTGTGGCTGCATTTTGTACAATTGGTAAAGTCTTTTTATAGCTGACATTGCCATCAGCTGTCATTATGCTATCTCTATGCCATTTGTAATTATCTGACAAGCTAGTTTTACTTTCCATTCTCCAGTTGGGTTTCTGTTGGGTTTCAGTTATGTTTCTCCATTGTAGCTCATGTTTTTTGGTTCATATTCCTTTCTGTGCTGCCAATTCTTTGTCAAAGTGAATGTGACAATGTTTTTTGTTCCTTTATTCATTATCAGCCCCAAACACTCCATTATTTTCCACTTGACATTGCCTAAACAAGATATACCAAGGAATTAGGGACCAGTTAGCCTAATATTAGTATGTAAACTATTGGAAGGAGTGTTAGGGGACCATATCCAAGAATTTGCTGATAAAAATAGTATCATTAATAGTAACCAACATGGACTTATAAAAGACTGTTCTTGCCAGACCACAATTATGTAATTTATCAGTAGCCTAGACATTTGCTCTTTTCAGAATGTTGCTATTTGAGTGTTTGTTCTGCCAGGACTCTGGCACCGCAGTCTGAAAAAGAGGTGGCATGGACAGAGGTACAGCGGGTACAGAAATGAGGAAGGCCAGGCAATGCACAAGGTATTACCGTTTGTCCTTGGAAGTTGGCCGGCATGTGACAAAATTATCACAAGAATCCGAAGTTCCCCCATAAAACAACTGAAAACAACATGCACACTTTACTGAATTACAGGCTTTTGAGAAACCTCCCCCCGACAGTCAGTATACTTTGCGCTCAAGCAGAATGGCGCACAGGCTTTTGAAGACCATTCACACACACTGCTCTCACTAGCAGTTATAAATCACAGTTTAGTCGTTTATAAAAAAAAATTAGCTTTCAATGTCTCAACGTTAATGCAAGCGTAACAAATAACTTCCCTAATATTTGTGTGTAATAGTTTCCTCATTGCCTTCACGGGGCGAATTTAACAATTCCTAAAGAACTCCTAAAGAACATTCCATAAGCAGGGGAAACACTATGAAGGAGACTTCAGTACTGTGCTCAGTCTATAGAAAATCTTGTGCAAAAGGCCTAATGAGCCTCCAGCTGGAGAGTGAAGCAAAACATTTAGCAGTGGTATTATTACTGCTGCTTAATGTGAAAGCTTCCTCCTGGTTATTTGGGAGTCTACACCCACCAGCGTCTTAACAACCAGTGACTTTTCTCCGCTCTGCACTTTCAGCTGTCAGCTGGGGACTGACTGATGGATAGGCGCCCTGATCCCACCCTGTTTTGTGACAACAGCAAATGAATATTCACTATTTTCACACTAAGTCTCCTCCCCGCCAATCAGGAAGCGGGTCGTGAGACCGTCCGCCACCTAGATTGTGTCCGCTGTGCTGGAGCAGAGGACAGCAGAACTGCTGGGTGGGATTAAGGATGGGCTTGGTCGTGTTTGCACACTCCACGTGCAGGGCCCGCCAGGAAGTCGGCACGGCGCTGCGCTAATCAAAGGCAGTGAGACATTTCCCGATCTCTGCAGCCGCACATTGGGAAAATGTCCCACTGCCTGTGATTAGCGCAGCGCCGTGCCGACTTCCTGGCGGGCTCTGCACGTGGAGTGTGCGAACACGCTTGAGCCCATCCTTAGGTGGGATATATGTCTTTTAGAGAAATATGGCCATAACCCTCTCTTTCTATAAACGTAATCTTTTAAATAGATATATTTTATTGTCATTGTATACATACAACAAAATTTATCCGGGTACTCTTTACAGCAGCAATAAAACACTTCTCAACAATCTATTACAATGTTTCAAAATATAAAATGTGAGTTAAAAAACAATTAAAATTCCACATAAAATTCCTAAAACACTGTACCTGGTGGGATTATGGACAATACAGCCCTAGGGAAAAAAACTATACTTTAAGCGATTAGTGTGCGTTTTAAGTGTCCTATATTATTATTATACAGGATTTATATAGCGCCAACAGTTTGCGCAGCGCTTTACAACATGAGGGCAGATAGTACACTTACAATACAAATCAATACAGGAGGGATCAGAGGCCCCTGCTCGTTAGAGCTTACAATCCAGAAGGAAGGGATCAGGGGGTATGTATCTTTTCCCTGATGGGACAAGCACACTGTAACCTTGGTGGGTTGGATCAATACTAATAGCTTTTGGCCGCTTTTTTTATCGGCTGGCATATGCTGTGTCCAAATTCGGTAGCTCTGTTCCTATGATCCACTGTGCTGTTTTCACCACACGAGACAGGCACGTCTTATCCTCCGCCCTGCAGCTGGCATACCACGCTACAGCGCAGTGGAGAAGAATACACTCAATGGTACAATGATAGAAATTGACCAGAAGCCTTAAGGGCAATCCAACCTGCTTCAGTCTCTGAAGGAAAAACAATCACTGCTGCGCTTTTTTCACTAGAAGAAAAGTATTTTGAGACCATGACAACTCCCTTGTAATATGCACTCCCAAAAATGTAATAGTGTCCACCCTTTCCACCTCCTCACCACCTATATAAACCGCAATGATTGATCTTACTTGATCTCCTATAATCCACTGTTATTTCTTTAGTTTTTGCAGTATTGAGTATTAAATAATTTTCTCTACACCACTCAACCAAATGTTGAATTTCCTGCCTATAATCTGTCTCATCATTATCTTGTATGAGTCCCACTAAAGTGGTGTCATCAGCAAACTTCACTATAGTGTTATGCCGTGTACACACGAGCGGACTTTACGACAGACTTTGCCCGGCGGACTGGATTTCGTCGGACAATTCGATCGTGTGTGGGCTCCAGCGGACTTTGTTTGCTCAAAAGTTGGACGGACTTAGATTTGAAACATGTTTTAAATTAATCCGTCGAAATCGAGTCCGGTTGAAAAGTCCGCCGTCTGTATGCTAGTTCGACGGACAAAAAGCCACGCTAGGGCAGCTATTGGCTACTGGCTATGAACTTCCTTGTTTTAGTCCGGTCGTACGTCATCACGTACGAATTCGATGGACTTTGGTGGATTGTGTGTAGGCAAGTCCGTTCATTCAGAAAGTCCGTCGTAAAGTACGTCGAAAAGTCCGCCGGGCAAAGTTCGCCGTAAAGTCTGCTCGTGTGTACGCGGCATTAGACGCATTTTTGGGAGTACAGTTGTGCATAAACAATGTAAAAAGGGCTGGACTTAACACACATCCCTGTGGTACCCCTGTATTCAAAATAATAGTGTTAGACATCTGATCTCCTATTATCACCATTTGTGGCCTGTTTGTTAGCAAATCCATAATCCATGAGCGCAGCAATGGACATAGGCCCAAAGCTTTTAACCTTTTCACAAATTTGTCAGGGACTACTGTGTTAAATGCTGAGCTAAAATCAATGAATAACATCCTATCATATGTGTTTGAGTGCTAAAGATGTGTCAAGGCAGCATGCAATGCAATAGCAATTGCATCATCTGTGCATCTTTTTGCACGATAAGCAAACTGATATTTATCCAGATCAACAGGAATGCTTGCCTTAAGATGTGATAATACGAGCCTCTCAAAACATTTCATGATGATAGGAGTTAGGGCAACTGGGCGATAATCATTTAAGCATGTTACTGCTGATTTTTTAGGTATTGGGACAATAGTAGTAGATTTAAAACAAGAAGGTACTGCAGCCTGCTTCAATGACAAATTAAATATATCAGTAAAAACACCTGCTAACTGGTCTGCACATCCCCTTAGTATACGGCCTGACACCCGTTTGGTCCTGTTGCCTTTATGCTGTCAATCTTCCTCAAATTTGACCTGAACTCATGTATTTTTAATACCAATAAATGGTCCTCCTCCGCTAGTTCTTTACTATGTGTTTCACATCTCAGATTTTGACCCTCAAAGCGAGCAAAAAATTGGTTTAAGGTGTCAGGGAGCGCTTTACAAACCTGTGTATTCCTAGATTTAAAATCTACCATTGTTTTAATCTCCTTCCAGCATTAAAGGGAAAGCATTAGGCCTTTGTGCTCCCACACTTTGAAATTACATACTGACTGTATGAGGCTTGTGGATTTCCCCGAAAATTTGTAAAGGTATGGTTTAGATGGGAGGACTCCCCAGCAACTATGAAGGAGGCTGTGGATACCTCAATGATCCTTGTTTCTGTTATATTAGGTGGTTGCAAAAGGGTGGCATACACTCCTCATTAGATATATGTATAGCGTATTATCATACTCAAATGGTTTTACCGGCTATTAATGCATACCTATAATTTTTCTCTTTCTTTTCTCTTTTTTCTTTGTTTTTATGTACCGTTCTTTACATTTAAATGTAAAACCTATCTGCAAGACCTGAGAAGTACAATAATACTCAGACTTGCTTTACAGTATACTTTGTGGACCTTTATTATGCTTATTATTGAGATTGTGCATTTATGGTGTGATCTTTGATGTGTAATCAGCATAACTTTGCTATGAGTCATGTCTGTAACTTGTGTCTGTTTTGCCTAGCAATAAAAAATTCTTTAAAAACAAAAAAGGGAAAGCATATTGTATTTCCGGCGAGAACATACAGTATTCTTTTTCATTTTAAGTTAATTTTGTGGTATTTTTAAAAAGTTATTTTCTCTTATCGTCTTCCAGGACAGCCTCTGAGATATAGGGCTCCTCTGTCCGGGACAGGAAACACATTCACCCAAATGGTTAAAAGGCGGTCCTCCAGGCCTTCCCCTTCAGTTTTGTGTTTCCTGTGGGATGGGAAGGAAGCATGTGAGGGACCTGGGGAGCTTTATGTGCCAGAACTGTCCCGGATGAGCCTCTGGCATAACTTTTTCTCTGCCCAAGTGCCCCTCTGTCTGGCAGGGAAGAGAGGGCTGCTAACCCACTGCTGCCTAAAAGCTCGGGGGGAGAGTTGGACCCCTGTAGATTGCAGCAGGACCCTACCCTCTGTCCTCCCATGGCTCAGTTCGATGGGCAGATGGCGTCCATCGCTGGGGTGCATGTTACCAGGCTCTTCCGGGTGTAGGGGAGGACGCGCCTGCATTGGAGGAGGGGTTTCTGCGCTCCAACGGGAAGTGACGCGGGTTCCGGGGAGCCGCATCATCAGGGGGCACTGTGAGATGAGGTTCCGGTCTCCAGGCGTGGCGTGTGGTTTTTTGGGTGTCCGAAGCCAGTGTAGATCCAGCAGAGGCTGTGACAAACACAGATTAGCCATGGAGGGTGCTGCAGCATCTTAGGAGGTCGACTCCGGTTCCTCGGGCACTGGCACCTATCAGGTAAGCGTGGTGAGGGCAGACCTTGGCTTACTCTGGGAGGGGGTAGGGTCCTTGTGACCAAAGTCCTTCCCTGGGTGGGGAACCACAGGTGAAGGGCTGGGCAACTTTTTCCTTCCCTCTGATCTAAGCACAGTGGTGGTGAGGGTCGGGGGCAGGCTCTCATGGGTGTTTCTGTCTTTCTTTTTGCTTTCAGGGTAAAGCACAGGACAAGACTCAGATGCAGCCTCCTAGGAAAAGATGTGCCCTATGTGGGTCAAAGTTAGGCTCCAATTGGGAGAAACCACTTTGTCCCGAATGTGTCAGCAGTTTAACTAGGGATGATTCTATGGAGTGTCATAAAATCCTTACGTTTGTGAAAGACGAGATTGCATGCACATTCAAGTCATTTAAAGGAATGATGGATAGGATGCAGGGTCCCTCTGTGCCCCTATCTAGAGCAGCAAGTATACCTATTCTATCTGAGCCTAGTCAGGAGGATACGGAAGATAGAGAGAGGGAATCCAGATCGCTTGCCTCTTCTCAAGCGGGGTCTGATTCTGAGGGTGAGGAAGACTTCTCCAGAGGGTCCAGGTACAGATTGACACTGGACGTTGTGAGGGGCTTACTAAAGGCGATTTATGACACCTTGAAGATCAGAAAGGAGTCGGTGCAGCTTTCTAAGCATGACCTTATGTATCAGGGGGTCACTGCACAGAAATCCAGAGTTTTTCCCATGCACAAATCTCTAGTAGAAGTGATCTTGCTGGAGTGGAAGCACCCTTAAAGAAGACTGTTCTTTCCAGGCAGTCTTAAACGTAGATTTCCCTTTGAAAAGGACACAGCCCATCCTTTGAACAAGGTCCCTAAGTTGGATGCGCCGCTGGCGAAGGTTTCCAAAAAGACTGATTTGGCCTTCGATGACCTGGGATCCCTTAAGGACCCCATGGACAAAAGGGGTGGCGTACTGCTAAAAAGGGCTTGGGATGCCTTTTCTATTGGGCTTAAACCAGCCCTTGCAGCTACCTGTGTTGCCAGAAATTTAGAATGCTGGTTAACCCAGTTGCAGTCCCACATTTCTGAAAGCACCTTCCGACAACAACTGCTAAAAACTTTTCCTTTATTATTTAAAGCAGTTGGGTTCTTAGCTGACACTTCTGCAGAATCTGTAAACCTAGCAGCCAGGTCAGCAGCTTTGGTAAATGCCGCTAGAAGGGCCGTGTGGTTGAAAGCTTGGTCAGGAGATACAGCATCAAAGCTCAAGCTTTGTGGATTGCCTTTCTCGGGCGATCACCTCTTCGGACCTGGGCTTCAGGAGGACTTTGATCGTACCCAGGACAAGAAGGAAGCGTTCCCAGAGAGAAAAAAAAAACCTGAGGGTAGACGTCTTTTTCAAGGTTTCAGGCAGCAGACCCAACAGGAGAGAGAGGGTCATCCTAAAAAACACTGGACAGGTCACAAGGGATGTGTTAGAGGAGGAATATTATTCAATCCTTCTCAGACCACCCCAAAGCCTCAGTGACTTCTGTGTTCCGGTGTGAGGAAGGTTGGGGGACTTCCTCCTGCAATGGACCAACGCAACTTCAAGCCCGTTTATATTAAAGTTAATAGAAAACGGCTATGGCTTGGAGTTCAATGCCATTCCCCCGCCCACCTTTTTAGTCACCCCGTTACCCAGAGACCAGGGGAAAGCAAGAGCTCTGAGTTTGCTGTTGGGGGATCAACAGGTCATCAGCCGGGTACCACATGCGCAACATGGCCAGGGCGTATACTCCCATGTGTTCGTAGTCTGAAAGCTGTCAGGCAAGTTCAGGTTGATTCTCAATCTCCGCCCCTGAACAAGTTTATCAGATACAAGCGTTTCAGAATGGAGTCTTCACGGTAACGAATCTCCTGTTTCCCGATTGTTATATGACGACGATCGACCTCAGGGACGCAAATTTGCATGTGCCAATACATCGGGATTTCCAGAAATTCCTCAGACTAGCAGTCAGGGTGAATTCGGAAATTCTCTACTTCCAATTCAGGGTACTACCGTTTGGACTAGCATCCTCTCCGAGGATTTTCACAAAGGTCCTGGCAGAGGCCCTAGCTCCACTGTGCTTCAGGGCCATTACAGTGATCCCCTATCTGGACGATCTTCTGTTTGTCGCCCAGTCTGCAGCTAAAAGAGAACTTACAGGAGGCACAACTTTTCCTGCGTTCTCTTGGTTGGTTGATCAATCGGGACAAGTTCCAGCTGATCCCAACCCAGGAAGTACAGTACCTGGCATACAGGATTTCTTCAATAGAGAAGAAGGTCTTTCTCCCATCAGAGAAGATAGAGAAAGTGGGTCTAGCGGTAGTGCAGCTTCAGACCAATCACGAAGCCCATGTCAGAGATGTCATGAGAGTGATAGGGTTAATGACATCCTGTTTTCCAGCAGCCCCTTGGGCAAGGTTTCACCAGTGCCCGTTATAGGCTCTCCTTCTGCAGTGCTGGGATGGCAGCCAGCAGGGTTTGGATCAGCCTATGCCTATATTGACCAGAGTCAAAAGGACACTATGGTGGTGGAGAGCCAATCACAACATTTTCACTTGGGCCAAATCAAACATGGCTTCTCTGACAGCAGTACATTTAAAGGGGACGCAGAACTCTCTAGCGGACTTTCTCAGCCGTCAGCGAGTAAAACAGGAGGAATGGTCACTCAACCAGGAAGTGTTCGAGCAGGTTGTGAAGACCTGAGGCAGACCAGAGGTGGATCTGTTCACCTCAGAAAGCAACAAGAAAGTTGCTCAGTTCTTCTCCCTGTACCCGCTGGATCAAGCCAGGGGGATGGATGCTTTTGCCAATGTATGGGACTTTAACCTTTGCTATGCCTTCTCCCAGTAAGGCTTGTTGCGGCGGTCCTCCAGAAATTTCTGACCTAAGAAAAGGATCTAATTTTGATAGCCCCGTTTTGGCCAAGGAGGGCCTGGCTTGCAGTCCTAAAGAGGTTGGCCATATATTCTCCAATTCCTCTTCCGATGAGGAAGGATCTGGTTACACAGGGTCCTATCCGGCATCCTCAGGTAGAGACCCTCAGACTTACAGCGTGGTATCTGAGGAACAGCTGTTAAGGGCTCAAGGGTTTTCAGAAATAGTCATCAAGACCCTCTTAGAATGTTGTAAACCAGTAACCAGGGCTATCTACATCAAGGTCTGGAAGAAGTTTAATTCCTTGTTAGCAGAGCAGGACAGGTAGAACCAGGAATTCCAGCAGTGTTGGACTTTTTCCAGTCAGGAATGGAATTAGGTCTTTCTATTAGCATCCTGAAGGTTCAGGCTGCCGCCTTGAGCGTTTTTCTTCAGGTCTCCCCTGCTGCAGGATCGTTTTGTAAAGAGTTTCTTAGGGCTCTCTCCAGGTCCAGGCCAGTGAAGGTCAGAGTTTGTCCCACCTGGGATCTATCCTTGGTCCTCTGTGCACTTACAAAGAGTCCCTTCGAACCTCTGGAAAAGTCTGATATTAAGTGGGTGGTTCTAAAGACAGCTTTTTTGATTGCAATCTCCTCAGCCAGAAGAGTGAGTGAGTTACAGGCGCTCTCGATTAGAAAGCCATTTTTGTTGATTTTAGAGGATAGGGTTGTGCTTAAAACAGATCCTAGTTTCCTCCCCAAAGTTTCTTCTACTTTTCATAGAACTCAAGACATTATCCTGCCAACATTTTACTCCTCAGAGGTCGGTGAGAATTCAGTTTAGTAGACGTCAGGCGTAGCCTTTTAGTTTATTTAGATATCAGCAAAGACTTCAGGAAGTCAGAATCTTTGTTTGTGAATTTTGCGGGATCATGCAAAGGATTTAAAGCGTCAAAATCCACCATCGCCAGATGGATAAGAATGACAGTTTGAGGCATATAGGTTGGCAGCATACAAGCGCCTCTAGTTAGTTAAGGCATGTTCAACTAGGGCGGTTTCAACTTCGTGGGCAGAGAAAGCCGGTGCCACTCTGGAGGAAATCTGCAGAGCAACGACGTGGTCCAGCTACGTTCGCAAAGCATTATTGCTTGGACCCGGTTGCTGATAAAAAACAGGCATTTGGGCGAAAGGTCCTCCAGGCAGTGGTCCCACCCTAACAGAGTAAGTTTCTTACTTATCATCTCGGAGGCTGTCCTGGAAGACGATAAGAGAAAACTGGAGTTAGACTTACTGGTAACTCTTTTTCTAGGAGTCTTCCAGGACAGCCTGGTTTCCCACCCAGAGTTTTATAGCTGGTACAAAAGGGGATATACTAATGTTATGCCAGTGTGTTATGTCTTTCAGAGCCTTCCGGCGGTTCTTGTGGAAACTGAAGGGGAAGGCCTCGGAACGCCTTTTAACCATTTGGGTGAATGTGTATCCTGTCCCAGAGGGAGGAGCCCTATATCTCAGAGGCTGTCCTGGAAGACTCCTTGAAAAAGAGTTAACGGTAAGTCTAACTCCGGTTTTTATGCAGCTTTCACATCTTTACATGCTTGCTGTTCCATAATTTTGTTATTTTATGAAATGTATACATTTTTGGATTCACCACTTTACGCATGGCACCTTACCTGTTACACTGTCAATAGCATGGCTTTGACATCAATATAAAATTCCTCTAAGATCTTTCAAAATTCATTGACAGATATATTGACCTGCAGTTGATTTCCTCCGGACCTGCATTTCACTTTTCTATACACTTGCGTAGCGCTACCCCCAAAGGAGCCACTTGTTAGTTTGGGTTGACTCCAAGAACAACCTCATCAGCTCTGGAACACCAGGTTGAGTGAAAGTTACTGCACCTCTAAGAACATGAGCAAAGATACCGTGACAAACCTAGCCGGAAAAGAGGCTTTGCAGGGGACTGAATGCCAGCCTCCTGCAAACCAATGTTCTATTATGTTTGTCTGCCTTGGATCACAGGATGTGTATTGCATTGGAGGGTTTGTGTTTGTCTGTCTTTGATCACAGGATGTGTATTGCATTGGAGGGTTTATGTTTGTCTGCCTTGGATCACAGGATGTGTATTGCATTGGAGGGAGGGGGATTCTTCCAACAGCTCTCCCTGCTAACACTGTGTACTGATGAGACGTTAAACACACCTGACCTGTGTGTCCATTGTCATTGGACAGTTTAACCCGCCCTCTTTTCCAAGGGTGGGGGGGAAGAGTCTCTGAGTTATTTTATCTGTTGTGTCCATGTGTTATAATAAATGAGTTGATTCCTGCTGGGAACCTGAAGACAGCTACAAGAGGACACAGGACAATGGAAGCACAGTATGGACAGCTAAAGCTCTCTTCCCTCAAGGACTTACTGGAGAACCGGGGCCGACCAGCCAACAACCATAAGAAGAGGGACATTATCGCAGAACTAGTTGAAATGGATAGAGCTGAAACACACAACATAACCAAAAGGCCCAGCATAGCAGACTTCAGTCAGCCCAGCGGAGATATGGATCTGGCATCAAAGTTCCCGGGGCTGCTGCGGATTGTCCTTTCAGCAATCCCCAGGACTGTGTCTGTGGATGAATACCTGGAGCTCAGGCAGAAGATTCGGGTAAGACACTGGATTAGAGCCCTCCAGGTTGCTGCAACACAACAGGGCAAGTGCTTTCCAACCCCAGAGCAGCAGGCCAGTGAACAACGGCAGTTACGGATGCAATTCCTGGGAGAGCGGCCCCAGGAGCAATGGGTGACTGAGTTGGACAGGCTGGTCCAGAAAGAAATAGAGCTGGACAATCAGTATCGGGCTCTGCAATGGCACGTGGAGGAGGAATATTTAGGGGAGACAACAGAATGCTCTCCGGAGGGATATGACTTTGGTGGCCCTGGACTGCTGTGGGAGAGCCTTTCAGATTGCTTTGTGTATGGCGATGAAGGGGAACCTACCCTGGAGGACCTGCGAGAATACAGAGAGGCTATGTTCAGTCTTGCAGGGGTCTCAGAGCTTAAACCTGATCTAGACTATTTGTTAAGCAAGGAACAGCATCTGGAAAGGGCATACAGGAAACTGCTAGAATGCGTTCAGCAGCATGCCAGAGAATCGGCAGTGGAAACTCTGGAGATTGCCATCTCCAAAGCTGAAGTGCTGACAACAGGGCAGAGTTCTGCTAACCTCTGCCCAGCACTGATAGCATCTTCTGGGTTCCACGGACATGAGATTGTGAACTTCTATCCCTAGACACCAGTTGCAGACACAGGGGATTTGATGGATTTTTCTGCTGGGGAGGAACAGCCAGGTGAGCCTCCGGTGGGGGAGCTGGTGTTAAGGCCGGGCTTCACTGTGCTCTGCCCAGCACCAACAGCAGTATTTGTGGAGTTACAAGGAACTTCCCCAGCTGAAGCGCTGGTCACCGGACAGAGGGTCCAAGACCTCTGCCCTACACCCGCGGCGGTTCCGGAGGCCCAGGGTGAGAAGGAGATGGTCCCTTCCCAGCAGCATATGGCACCCCAGAATGATGCCACCAATTCAGCAGAAGATCTGGCAACAGAGAAGAGTGCTGCAAGCCTCTGCCCTCACCTAACAGAAGAGGGAGCTCTTGTGGTAGTGGAAGGGACTTCAGTCTTTACTGACACAACCCCAAAAATTGGTGCGGCACTAGGACAGGAGGATGTCAGCCATGCTTTGCAAGCACTGGGGGATTTTCACTTACCAAAAGTGGATGGGACTTCAGTGTCCACTTGCATACCCCAGGGATGCTGGACGGTTTTTTTTAAAAGTCAGCAGCTACAAACACTGTAGTTGCTGCCTTTAAATAAGTAGACTTACCTGTCCTGGGTGCCCGCGATGTCGGCCTCCCAAGGCCGACTTGTCCCTCAGCTCTCGGGTCCCGGCACCGCCATCCTAAGTAAGGGAAACAGGCAGTGGAGCCTTGCGGCTTCACTGCCAGTTTCCTACTGCACACATGCGAGTGGTGCGGCGCTCTGTGAATGGCCCCGTGGTTTTCTGGGAACACACACAGTTCCCAGAAGGAGCCAGGGCCGCTCACCAAGGAGCAGGACATGCCGCGGAATAGGAAGAGGCAGATTAGAAAGACTGCCTAGCAACAAGGGTTCAGGTAAGTTTAATTTTTTTTTTTCAAATGTTTTTTTTTTTAATTACTTTATGATTTCTCATGCAATTTTTTATTTTAGGGTGGCCCTCCACTTTAAAGTGGCCATGTATGGATCAAAATTCAGCTAGTCAGGCAGGGACCAGACAAATTTAGGTCAATCTGTGGCCAGTCCACTGATTGACTGCTCATAAACAGGCTTGCTGGAAAACTTTACCCTGATCAGCATTGCAGCCAATAGATTGCAGTTCTTATCGGTCTATTCTGATATTCTGTCCAGCTGACTCCTCCACTGTGACAATACAATGACACAGCGGGAAGGATTCCCGCATCCAATTCAAATGTGTAAATGGCAGAGCCATGTATGGTCGGCTTAAGTCTTGTCAGCTCAGTGCTCTATTTGTTAGCATCACCTACTGAATCCTAACATCCCTGCACACTCTAAATATCACTGGCATGGGTGCCGTTCCTTCTGAGCCCGTGTCGTGAATGGGTAAAATGTCAGCCATCTCCAACAGCTTCGATCTAAGGTATGTATTTCATAATGATCTAGTATGTGATGCATACTAGTTCATTATGCCTTTGTCTTGCAGGGTTTTTGTTTTGTTTTTTCGTTTTTTTTCCTGAGGTTTACAACCTCTTTAATCTGCCCTCTAATGCTTTATAAGCCCCTAAAATGTTATATCTACACTATCAAGTAAATTATTGCAACAGTAACCCTAAAAATGTCACTGAAAAAATGCAATAATTTCCCTTTAGAGAGTCGTCTGTTTTAAAGCTGGTTTCAGTTTCTATTCCTTGCTCTGAATTGTGTTTTGTTTCTCTACTAAAGGAGTATTATTTCCTGAATTGTGTCTACTCAATAACAAACATGAATAATGCATGCCTCAATTCTCCCAACCCCCTTGGTGACCTAAATAAACACTGAAACTGCATGACGTGAATTAAAATTGACGACAGCAGCCTTTTACTTAAAGTGGAATTCTGGCCTAAGCTTATCTACTCCTATAAAATGCTCCCTCCAACATTGCTTACTAACATCTGTAAGAAAGATGTAAATACTTAGCTATTTTCAGCCTTTTTCTGGTCCGGTTATGTGATCCGGCTCCCTTGTGTCAGTCAGCAGAGGCTGCAGGGGAGAGGAAGAAGCGTCAGCAAGGGATGGACGATATGGATGACGTCAATACTCCCAGGAATTCCTAGCTGTGTCAAACATCTCTTCTCCCTTGCAGCTGCCACTGGTTGACACTGGATAACACATGACTGGACCGGACTGGAATGAGCTGACTGAAAAGAAATAGTCTCACTACTTCACTACAGTTAAAGTGATATTAAAGTCTTTTTTTGTTTGTTTGTTTAAAAATAACTAACATGTTATACTTACCTGCTGTGTGCAGTGGTTTTGCACAGAGGAGTCCAGATCTTCGCCAGTGCTTCTGGCCCCTCCCTTCTGCCAGGTGACCCCACAGAAAGCAACTTGGGCCCACCCCCTCTCTCTCTCCTCATTGGCTCACTGACTTTGACAGCAGCAGGAGCCAATGGCGTCCCCTGCTTTTTCTTAGCCAATCAGGAGGGAGAGTCCCAGACAGCGGAGGCTCTCGTACAACATCGCTGGATCGAGATGGGGCTCAGGTAAATATTAGGGGGGCTGCTGCACACAGAATGTTTTTCTGTGGCAAAGAATGCATTAAGATAAAAAACCTTCTGACTTTAGAACCATTAAAATATTGTAATGCAGTTAAAGGTAAAAAAAAAAAAAAAAGATAGGCAGCCGCTGTCTGGGGTCTGGAAAATTGGTACAGAAAAGGGAATATAAAGCACAATGTACAGAATAAGGCTGGGTGGAATATAACATTTGCTTTGTTTACATTACCACAGTAGCCAGGGATCTGGGGATCTGTCATTTTTGTGGCAGTAGTGTAGTGGAGCACCATCATTGGCCAGCCGGTCATCGTGATTGACCACTGAACTACATTGCTGAATGATATGATTGACACTAGGTGCTGATTTACTAAAACTGGAGAGTGCAAAATCTGGTGTAGCTGTGCATAAAAAGCTTCCAGGTCTTTTGTCAAACCATAATTGAACAAGCTGAAGTTAGAAGCTGATTGGCTACCATGCACAGCTGCACCAGATTTTGCACTCTCCAGTTTTAGTAAATCAAACCCTAGGTGTCTTTAGTAGGTTTGAAATTTTTGGAGAATGAGAAAGAAGGGTTACTAATGTATCCTGCACTCATTGCCCTAGAGGGACGGGGCAGATATCTGTGGGTCGTCCCCTTTTTAATAAAACTGTTGGTGGTCACGTCTACCCTGTCGCAGACAACGTGGTCCAGCAACAGAGACATGCTTTTCTCATATGATGGGCAGGGATAGCCTTCTGGAAAAAGTAAAGGTGGCTGGGTACCTGCCACCCTGGAGCATTACAGACCATGAACTGTTGGAAGGGGGCCTGTTTCCACCAGCTAGTATGGGTGCAGTTGAAATACCTACAGCTTTCGTAAGCTGTCATTAGAACACTGGGCATGCTCCCAGCATACTTGTTTATTTTGTACCACCATGAGAGGAATGGAAACCTGACAAGTCTGCCTTCCCTCAGTCATTTGCTGCTCCCACCAAGTCTTGTGCTCATGCATCACCATAGTACCCAGGTAGATGTTAGAATTTGTGAAATGCATGGGCCTCCAGCAGAGCTTGAAGATCACAAAGCTAATGTTGGCAACAGACATAGTAAAAACAGCCCCCACTGCAGAGGTGACTGGACTTGCCCTGAGAGAAACAGTGGCCTTTGGCTGTGGACAGGAATCTCAATACACTTTGCACACAATTCAGGTCTCCCTTATGTTATTCCCTCTTTTGGTCATATGTTTTTAGCCTATAGTGTTAGGCTGTTTTATCCATTGGCCGACTGTTCTTTAACTCTTTAGGTCAAATGTTTTTAAGGCTTTTTAATCTGTCGGGTGTTAAAATACCTGGACATCGCCTGCATTTGATTTTCTGCCCAACTCCTTTGTTTATTTCAATTGAAGTATTGAAGTAGCAGATTTAAGGCAGAATATCGGTAAATGACGTTGCCGGACACAGGACTCTAGTTCTCAGATTTATTCCACCTTTTTGGCCAAAAAAAGTGGGCATGCTTGACCAACTCGTGTCTATATGTCAAGTGTGTAAAATACAGCTCATACAGTGTACATATAATTTCAGCATATTGCGTCACAAACGAACAGGCGGTACACTTCCGTTATACAAAACATTCTAATGCCCCATACACACGGTCGGATTTTCCGATGGAAAATGTCCGATCGGAGCGTGTTGCCGGAAATTCCGACCGTGTGTGGGCTCCATCGGACATTTTCCATCGGATTTTCCGACACACAAAGTTGGAGAGCAGGAGATAAAATTTTCCGACAACAAAATCCGTTGTCGGAAATTCCGATCGTGTGTACACAAATCCGACGGACAAAGTGCCACGCATGCTCAGAATAAATAAAGAGATGAAAGCTATTGGCCAGTGCCCCGTTTATAGTCCCGACGTACGTGTTTTACGTCACCGCGTTTAGAACGATCGGATTTTCCGACAACTTTGTGTGACCGTGTGTATGCAAGACAAGTTTAAGCCAACATCTGTCGGAAAAAATCCTAGGATTTTGTTGTCGGAATGTCTGAACAAAGTCCGACCGTGTGTACGCCCTATTACCTTTTTAAAAATCAACCTAAAATCAACCTACACATGTTAAACCAGACAGTTCTGCAAAACATTTTTAAACCTTATGCAAAACTTTCCTTTTCCTTGCACAAAAAGAGGAACTCAGCAGGTTTCTGTATGGGAGGGGGAGTGAGTAAGTCCAGTGTCTTTAACCACAACCTGTCATAAGTAGTTTCAACATGAAATACAAGAAACAGTTTGATAAAACGTTCTGTTAATTACCATTAGTCAGAATACTACAGGTGTTTAACCATATCTCTCAGAATAACATTAATATCTTATTGATTGTATAAGTACACTTGCTTATCACTTGCTTATCATCTCTTTTTTTAGGCTATGTTTGGCTTAATCAATTTGTTGAAATACTTTAAGGTGTATCGGTAAGTGCTGGGTGAGCAAGATATGTCATCTTCAGGTGTATGGAGAAATCATGAAACAATTTAGCGGCTCCTCTGGGGGGTATTTCTATGATTAGATAGTTCTGTAGTTAGGAGGTATAAGAGGGCTGGGTAAAGGCATGACAGTGTTGAATGTCTGTTAATTAAAAACAATTCTCTCCAGATGTGCTAAATACATTGTAGGGAGTTAAAGTGGTATTAAACACCAAATCAAACATTTATTATATTACAGCTTACTAATCCTTAAATGTGATGGCTGTATTAGTTTACTTTTTGTAGGCTTTCTTTCTTTCTTTCATTTTCACCTGGTGATCTTGTACGTAAGTCTGTTGATTTTCAACAGAACATGCTGTCCTTCTAATGTATCAGTTAGGAATGTTCTGATAAACAACTCACAGGGGTGCTTACATTGAACATTTTTTTTTTTATTCATGTGAAACCTTTATACCAAAATGATAAAAAAACTGTTGCTGTAACTGCTTGTGTAATTGCTGTGTGAGCTGGAGTTGGGGTTTAGTTTGTTAGTGTATCGAAATTTGCTAGTACATGTAACACTACCCTCCCCCCAGATTAACAATTTTTCTATCTGCTGTGCCACCTATGCCCTTTAATCCAGAGTAAGAGCACTCTAAAACAGAAGATGTGTTACTAGCTAGATCACCAGGTGAAAAAGGGAGAAAACTAATACAACCACCACATCTAATAATTGGTAAGCTGCAATATTTTTTTTTCCCAAAACAATGATTATTGTATGAAAAAAGTGATTACATGAACAGTACAGAAATGAGATATACATAGAACGCAGTACAATGTATTGTCATAAGATAACCAACTGCAGAGAAGGGAATATACATTAAACTGGAGTAAGGTGTAACAAGAAATGATGAACGTTATGGGTGATTGGACCTACACATATACAATTAGTTATGTCATCTTCACAAGTTAAACATATCCATAACGTGCTGTAGTGTCCCTAACGTTACATTTCAGTGAGTTCTCTCATTAGAGAAGTGTCGAGGTGTTGAGACCCATGAAGTACTTCTGCTATATTAGTAGAGGTCAAGGGTAGGGGTCCCAAGGATTGTTGAGGGCACCCTATACGGGGTGTCCTCTTAAGGATATTTCATACTGTCCATTAGCGGTTGCATGGGGTTCCCTAGGGTCTGTGGTCTGCTATTTCTAGATAGGCCAATTGTCCGTGGCATTGTGGTAATTGGACATCTAGCAATCCCCAGGGAAAAAACGAGGCCAGCAGGCTTGGTCAATTAATAAGACTCTCAAGGGGGTGGTATAGAGAGTCCGTCATGAAAAAATGATTGGGTGGGGGGTGTCTTCCGCTGCGGAGGTACCTCGTTGGAAAGGGTATAGGTAATACAGAGAGACAGCTGGGAGAGGTATAATACCCAGGGATGGGGGGACGAATAGAGCATCTGTCTCCAGAGGGTGGCAGTGTTCAGGACTGTAATGAGTGGGTATGGGAGGAGTGTTGAAAGAAAAAAGTAGTGGAGGGAGAGAGGAGATGGGGGTAAGGGGAGATCTTTTCCTCCTCCTCCTCATGTGTTTCCAGATATCACTAAGACAATAGTTGGGAGTATTCGGCAGTCGTTTGGAGGTGATGCCAGGAAGCCCATATTTTTCCGTATTTGGTGGATGTATCTTTGGCTTGGTGTACCAGATCCTCTTTTTCCGCTATTCTTTTTACATGTCTGATCCACTCCGCAATGCTAGGGGGACTGGGTGATTTCCAGTGGACTGAGATACACATTTTTGCGGCATTCAAGAGGTGTAGAGATAGGGAGCAGTGGTAGTCTTTTTTTTGGGATGGAGGAGTGGTGTAGGAGCGATTGGGTTGGGGAAAATTCTATCTGGAATGTGGTGATTTGAACAGTGAGCTGGTGGATCTCTTTCCAGAAGTTTTGGATTAGGGGACATGACCACCATATATGAAGAAGTGAGCCGTTCTTGTCAGAACATCTCCAGCAATTGGGGGGTTTAGTGGGGGAAATGTTATGTAGTCTAAGGGGAGTCTTGTATGATCTAGAAAATACTTTAAAGCCATTTTCCTGTGCAGATACATTGTTCTCTTGTGGATATAAGAATATATTTTTTCCCAGTCCTCTTCGGAGAGGTTAATTGAGAGTTCTTTTTCCCATTTAATACTCACTATATTGGATTTTGGGTTGTTGTCCAAAATAAGGATGGAATACATGGCTGAGATCAGATGACGTTGAGGTTCTGTGTTGGTGCAAAGCACTTTGAACTGCATGCGTTGTCTCGAAAATTCTGAGCGTGACTGGGGGTCATTAAGAAAGTGTCGGAGTTGAACATATGTCCAGAACGGGAAGGGTTGTCCGGACATTTGCGTGGATAATGTGGACAGGGGTAGAAAAGTGTCTCCGGTGAAAAAGTGTTCCGTATCAGTATGGGGCCAGATCTTGGAAAGAAAAGTGTAAACTTTTCCCAGTGGGAATTCCAGGTTGTTACGGATGGGAGTCAGTGTTCCCGGTGAAGAGGACATATTAAATCGGTGACAAGTTTTTTTGACAATTTGTAATGTGTTGCTGATTAAAGGGTGTTGTTTGCACTCTAGTGGAACATGTATTGAGGCTGTCCAGGGAAGTTGGTGGACCAGTATAGAGGAGAACGCATGTTGAATATTAATCCATGCCTTAGTATGTGCATGGACATTCCAGTCTATAATTCTTGTCAATTGACATGCCCAATGGTATTTGACAATATCTGGAAAACCTATGCCACCTTTTAATTTGGGTAGAGTTAATCGTTTAAAGCTCTGTCTAGGCTGCGATTTACCCCACACAAATTCTGTACAGGTTCTGCGGTATGAGGCAAAGAAGGCCTGAGGCAGTTTTACGGGAATTGTCTGTAGAACATATAGTATTCTCGGTAGAATGTTCATTTTAATTATTGATGCTTTACCAATCAACGAGAAAAGGCCCGTCAACCAAGACTTCAGGTCTTTCTGAATATTTTGAAGGATCTGAAGATAATTTTTGCCATACAAGTCGGATAGTTGGGCGGGTAATTGGATCCCAAGATCGGTTATCGAGTCTTGCCTCCATCTGAGTAGCACATTCGTCACGCTGCAAATTATTGGATCTTTTAATGCAGCACATTCTTTTGTTCTTTATAATGCTTGAAGAATTAATTTGTTTTTCTGCTGATATTCACACAGAGTTCTGACAAACGTATTTCTTTATTATTTCTCGTGATCTCCTGAATAATCTTTTTTGTTTTTAAAGCCAGATCTACATAATAATGTTTAGAATTATTTTTTATAGTTATTTTTTTTTAATCAAGATCTCCTGTTTTTGTGATAATTTTTTTTTTTTTTCTAGTGATCTCCATAATTTTTTTTTTGTGTGTGTCAAGTTTCCACAACAACATTATTATCTTGTATTTTTAAAGCTCAAGCAGGTTGGTTGGTGTCCCTTGTTAATTTGACATTGTATTTTTTAAACGTACCTGCCTACTCACAAACAAACTGTCCTATTTGAAGAAAAACACAAAGGCAAGTATTTTCATATAAAAAATCTCCATTTATTTTGGCTCATAACAAAATAAAGAGGAAGGCAACGCTGGAGAAACTGCTTGTATTTGCAAAGCCTTTGTACCCCAGGGCACACATCAACTCTTTGTAAATAAAATTTGGTAGCCATATAATACGGAGCACAATCTGGTCCAGGACTCCCAGAGATCAGGAACAGCAGCAGATGACATATATGTCCCCAGGCTATGGTACTACCACAGCCTGCGTCTTCTGTCAGACCAGACTTAACCCAGGCCATCACTTTCATGTCTTCCCTGCAGCCTTCCCTTCACACTTCCCTGCAGCCTTCCCTGCAGCCTTCCTTGGAGACTGTGGTTCTGGATGTGGACTTGTGGCAGGAGGAGGAGGAAGGGCGATCGCACATAAGTGCATGTTATCAGTCATTTGGCCCCTCAACCCCTTATGAAGGGCCTGAAAAATAATCTTATCACAGATGAGGCATTGGCCCTCCTCCATTTGCTGCAGTTTTGCAGCTACATAGCAGCCATAGGCCTCTTCAGCGTCGGGGGGTGTTTTCAGGGCCGCATTAGCATCCTTAATGAGGCCCAGTGCTGCCTCCTCCGCATTACTCCCCTTCCTGGCCCTTTTTGTTGTAAGGCAGAGGGGATGCACCTGGGATTGGGTGAGGCTACTGGGCCTGGCCACCTCCTGGCTGCCATTTACCCCCGCCTCCTCCTGTCTGCCACATTCCAGAGCCTCGTTCTGGCTGAGGTCTTCCTGTGTATGAAAAAGGGACAAAGTTTTCGTTTTTGGTTCATCAATCGCACACAATTTTCAGCTCATGACTGTTGCAAATTGAATGTTAATAAATAGAAAAGACTATCATTCTGAGCCCAGCATTTTTCATTCTTGTCACAATCATTTTTGGCCCCTACTGTCTATTGATATGTAAAACACTTTTTGTTAAATCATTCATTTGTTATCAGTAATAACATCTAGTTAACAACAATCATTTTCGGACAATAAATATGTTAAAAAATACTATACCTGGCTCCAGCTGGGCTCCTCAACTTCTTCCAGGATGGAAGGCCCAGGATGGGCCTCAGCTGGGGTTGAGGGAAGGGTGGATGGAAGTGTAGAAAGTGATTCCCTGGCTTCAATCTGGTCTTCCAGAAACCACATCCTGTTGTAGTACCACAGACTGGGTACATACACATCCTTTGCTGCTGCTCCTGATTTCATGGAACCCTGGACCTTTATTAAGCTCCTTCCTATACGTGCTTCTCAGGCTACCTATTTTCTTATCCACAAACTTGATGTCTGCGTCAGGGACCTGCGTCTTCACAAATTGCAGCAGTTTCTCCAGCGATGCCTTCCTAGCTGGTTTATTTCGATATAAGGGGTTTTTAACCTCCCACAAAATTCTCATATCCCTGTATCTGTCTATGAACTGGCCCATGAATTCAGGGTCTTTGAATTGTTTCATATTTGCTGCAAGACAAAACACAAGACAAAAACACTAATATCAGGCTAAACTCTCCTAATCTTATCCCAGTGTAGGCCTCAATCTCAAATCAATATAGGCCACTGATGTCCGAAGTTAAAATGTTACCTTCATTAGAACGTTCAGTGCTTCCGGTCCTCCTTCCTCCGCACACAGATCATACATACGACACACGCGTTTAACATTATATACACTGCGCATGCGTGAAACTCCGCCCGCGTCGCCCACCCCTGACGTTCTTTCTAGAATATTCCCCGCTCCTTCTCTTTCGTCGCAGTGGGAGAGGAACATGGCGGAGACACAGCAGGTGCGTAATAGCAGTAACGAGGAGGAAAGCCCGGAGCCCGAAACGTCACAATCCCGCATGAGAATTAAGGCCTCAAATATGGCCTTTGTAGAGATGGTGGACATCTTGAAGAGGGTTGACTATGATGGGAAGTATGGACCTTACCTAAACCCAAATGTGAGAAAGGCCAAGATCATGTCTAAAGTTGTGAAAAGTCTGCACAGGAACTTTGGGGTACGACAATCCAAGGAGCAATTGAGGAAACGCTGGTCAGACCTGAAATTGAGGGAGCAGGATCAGTACAGAAGGATCAAGAAACTGCTTCTAAAAAGTAAGTATTTGTCGTGTGTCCCTATTATTATTTTTATTATTATTATTATTACTTGCATGCTGCTCCGATGTGCTTTTATTTACTGTTGTACAGTTTTAAATGGCTACTTTCATGTTCGTGGGCACAGTAATCGGTCGCAGTAAACATTGTTTGTTTGCCAACTAAATACAATGTTTTTGGCAGATACAGGGTTAACTACATTTGGTCATGCTAATTTGTATTAAAAGAAGTTTAGGACATTGTTGTCTAGATGTGTTTGAAACTAGAATGAATTGCAAACTTGATTCAGTGTAATGTAAGGAGAGGACACTCAGCAGCTGTTTACACATCTGGACTCAGGAGCACTAGTGTGGGACACCAGAAGAAATTTTTTAGGGTGTCCCACACAGGGGACACCCTGTGACATAAGAGAGCACCCTGGGACATAAGAGAGCAAGAGAGCAATCTCTTATGCCCTCCATCTTTGGGCTTTTCTTCAATTTTTTGAGGAATTAAATTACTTCTTTACATCTACACATAATAAATCCTTCATCGCTATGCATGAAGTAACAACATTCTAAATACGTTAATTAATCTCCATCTACCACAACCAGGAATACGTTGGATAGACAGACAGTGTCAGTGCCTTTGTTTTTAATCGTTCTGGAATGCTAAGCCAGCTTACACAGTGCCAATGTAAGTGTAAAACAAAATGAAAAGCACAGTATCCACTTCCCACCCACCCTGCACATAAACGGCCGGGTGGGCTATCTCTCCTTCTGAGTGGACGTTCAGGAACATCCCTCAGAAGGAGCGGGGTCACCCGCGCAGCAGCGCGATCCCGATGCGCTTGTGTCACCCGGACACGGCACATCTCCGATCGGCAGGAGGGCTCTGCGATTGGCCCTCCTGATCACATGACGGCCGTATCGAATCACAGCCATTATGTGATGTAAACACAGAGCCGGTTGCTAGGCAATCGGCTCTCCTCTCCTCACACGGAAGTTGTCAGTGAGGAGAGGAGAGCGGATCGCTGCAGCTGGCTGGTAATCGGTGAGTATGAGCTGTTTTTTACAGCTTTTTACTCACTGATCACCAGTCTAGTGTCCCCACACACATGTAAAGACACAATAACCCCAAAACACATGTCCCCAAAACACATGTCCCCACATAGTAAAAACACATGTCCCCTACATATGTCCCAGTAAAATCACATGTCCCAGTGATTATCTGCACACATATGTCACCTGCGCACATCTGTACATGATCATTTGCGCACATGTGTCCGTGATCACACGAACCAATTATTATACACTTAACGGGATTTTTTTTACCAAAAACATTTAGCAGAATACGTTTTGGCTTAAATTTATGACAAAATTTGATTTTATTTGATTTGTTTTAAAATAGAAAGAAGAAAAAATTGTTTTTTTTCCCAAATTTCTGCTCTTTTTTCGCTTATATCGCAAAAAATAAAAAACTGGGTCGTGAATAAATACAACCAAAAGAAAGCTCTTTGTGTGAACAAAATGAAAAAAATTAAATTTGGGTACAGCGTAGCATGACCGCGCAATTGTCATTGAAAGTGTGAGAGCACTGAAAGCTGAAATTTGGTCTGGGAAGGAGGGTGGCGAAAGTGCCCAGTATTGAGGTGGGTATGTACATATGTCCTCACGGTTTTGTATGCTCACATGTTTATTACCTTTTTGTCAATACATTGTTTTTAATTTAGAAACCTTTGTAAACCAACATCCACCCCCGATGAAGGAGGCTAATTAACTCCGAAACGCGTCGGGTGCAAATATATTGGTACCAACATCTTATCTGTGTACTAGTGCATGTATTGCATTCCTCACTATGCTCGTTATATTGTCCATTGATGTTTTTATTATGTTTTGAAATGAATAAACTATTGTTTATATATCATATACTCTCCCTATGCCTTTATATATATATGTGCCTTTAAAGTCCACAATTTGGGGAATTTTTCTCTGTATTTGGTTGTTATATTTTAGGATGTGGCACAATCATGCAGCTAATTGCCGACCTACAATTTTTGCTATGTTTCCCATTGATTGCCTCTCCGCAGTTAGGAAAGTCCCACCGCTGGGCAAACTGGGAGGCCACAGTCTGCCATTCCTGTGGCGTTGAAGGAAACTGTGGAGTCAAAAAAGAAAAAAAAAATATTAGTACTTTTGCACATAACATTGCAAGCAGATTAGAAACAAACATTCTTGGCCAACATCAGTATAACATTTATTTAGAGACACAAATATAAGGTCCACTTATCAGATTCCTCATCCCCTCTGATGGCCCATTAAAAATTTTTTAGGGGGGAGGGTGATAAATGAGTTTGGGACCCCCCAAAAAAGCCTCTGGCACTTTTCCTGAATTTAGGGGCAACAATAACTTTTGGACACATTTTAGGGGGTGTTTAGGGTAAAGCACTACAATGCAGCTGACAAAATACATTAAGTAACTAGGCTAGGTGTATATGGGCCCAGGATAGCATGCTGGGGAGGTTAGTGAAGGCAGATATGCATGTAGGCCAAAAAAGGAGCATTAAAAGCTTACAGCATACATGGGCACAAAGGGGATATTCACAGCATATTACACTCATGGTAATTAGGGAATGGTGAAAGAAATACAATACATTAGCAACCATGAAATACATAGAATGTGATGTTAAAGGAGAAAACCTACCCTAATATAGTCCTTTTGCAGGACCTGAATGATGGCAGAACAGGTCTCTGGAATAATGATCCCAAGAGCCTGGGGGGAGATGCCTGTAGAGAACTTTAGGTCCTGTAGACTTCTCCCTGTTGCCAAGTACCGCAAGGTGGCGACTAGCCTCTGCTCGGGAGTGATGGCTTGCCGCATGCAGGTATCCTGCTTCGTAATATAAGGGGACAGCAAAGCCAACAGACAGTGAAAAACGGGGTCTGTCATCTGGAGAAAATTCCTGAAATCATCAGGGTTATTCTCCTGGATCTCCCACAACAAAGGCATATGACAGAATTGGTCACGCTGGAGTAACCAATTCTTCATCCATGAACTCCTCCCCGCCCTGTTCATGGACTGGGCTTGAGTCAAAGCAAGATCCCCAACACCAAGCCCCCCGCATAGCACGAACTCTATGACGAGTACGTAACCGCAACATGGCTTCAAAACGGTCGGCTGGTCAGAACGAACTAACCGAACGCACTGAAGAACAGCAAGGCCTATGAAGAGTGAGCTGAAAATCAGAAACGAGCGAACAAGAACGCACTGTAAAAAACAGATACGAACTGACTACACGCACTGAAAACCTGATACAAACCCACAAGCACAAACTGAAGAGCAGTAACGATCTGAAAAGCACGAGGCTGAAAAGCGCGAATTGTCTCTCACCAAAGTTCTGTTAACACGAGATAAACACAAGATTAGCAGAAGGAGCCCAAAGGGTGGCGCATTGGGTATTGAACTTCCCTTTTCCAGTGCCGTTGTACGTCACCGCGTTCTTGACAGTCGGAATTTGGTGTGACCGTGTGTATGCAAGACAAGCCTGAGTGGAATTCCGTCGGAAAAACCATACAAGGCTTTTCCGACGAAAATTCAGATCGTGTGTACGCGGCATTACAGTTTTCCTCCCCCCCAATTCAGGTCTGAAGTTGCCAAAGATGTCTCCTAATCCTTTAGCAAATGGGTACATATTTCAAGGTTGAGCTGTCAGGTGACACTGGAAGTTTCAAAGCTGAAAACAGAAGTAGTGTTGTCAGCTATCTGACCATGCTGTGTGACACAGATGTAAATCAAGACTGTATAAAGCCTTGACAGGTAAAGCAGCTCACATATCTGTGTTTTAGCTGTGTGTATATATCTACTTGTCTTGTTTTACACTTTAATGTCATTAATAAATGAAAAAAACAAAAGATAAACTTGCGCTTAGTGTAGCATGAGACTGCAGCACTTTCAAATGTCTGAATACAGGGCATAAGAATCTTATATAAAATAATATCTAATAATATCTAATAATCATAAAACCATCCCATTCATAGTATACCAATGAATAATATCCACATTACAAATCAAAGTTATGTGTTATTAACCTGGAGCTGTCTGCCTGGATCCTCAGTGTTATACAAACGCACAAATTGATCTCTTTCTGGTAAGAGGCTGTGCATTGGGGAGCAGCACCTGAACACTGGAAGCAATTTATATGCTTTAAAATGTCAACAAAAGCACTTTAATTCACTTGGTGGACTTTTGATAACATTTTTGGACTTTTTATACACATATATCAGTTATTTCCTATTTTGGCTAATTCTTGGTATTGAATGTACATAACTTTGATTTTTATTATGGATATTATTCTTTGATGTACTTTTTATGTGATTAAAGTGGATGTAAACCAAAGTCATCCTTTCTAAACTACTGCCATAGGGGTTATCTATAAGGATATACATGCCTCCTGCATGTATCTTTACCTGTCAAATGTCTCCCCTCTGTCTGTTATGAGACCCGAAAAACTGCATATTCTGTGGGTGGGTCTGTTGTCTGGAGCTCGGTGGGTGGAGTCGTGATGTCAATATGCATTTTCTCCTGTGTATTTCTTACACTGAACTTCTGCTATGATCTCTAACATCCAGTGAAAAGACAGGAAAGTAACCACATGACTTCAGCCTGCCAAATCATGCTGAGGTGTGGAACAGCCAATCCTTGCAGAGCTGCTGAAGAAAGGAAAGGGGGAGGGAATTAAAAAATAATGCCTGTGTCTTAGGCTGTCACTCACAGCAAGGGGGGGTATTTGACAAAGTTTTTCTCAGTTTGTCAAGATTTTTCTCACTGAACAATAAAAGAGGATTGCTCAGAGATGGATTAACTCTGTGTGGCAAGACTGTGCTCAAATGATAGGAAATCGTATAATACTCCACAGTATGATAAAAAAAATAAAAATTCGGGTTTACATCCACTTTAATTTATAGGGATATGTGCACTTATTTATTTTGTATAAATGTCACCAATGTTGTATAATGTCACCAACTAATCTCCACAAATTCACACTAATGGTGAGTTTGAAAGAATGGAATAAAATATTACTGTAGTGGTTGAATCTTTACAAGCCAGTAAACATTTAAGGGTTGATTTACTAAAGGCAATAGATGCTCCAGAGCTAAGTAAATGAGGTAATGCTTCACTTTGGAAAGATTACCCAATCACATGCAAGGAAAATAAAAAAAAACAGCATTTTTGCTTGCAAATAATTGGATAATGGAAGTCATCAGAGCTTCTGCTCATTTGCTAAGCTCTGGAGCAGCTGCTCTTGCAGAGTTTGCAAAGTGCACAATCTATTTGCCTTTAGTAAATCAACCCCTTAGTGTTCTAGTAAAATAGTACTTTTGGACCTCTTACTGGTCCAGTCTGGTAGCCCATACTCCATACAAGACTGCAGACTCCACAGGCGCTATATAAATCCTGTATAATAATAATAATAATAATAAAGCCTGGTACACACTACTATTTCTTTTTCGCTCATCCTAGTGGGCTGAATGAAAAAAACTGACAGCTCAGGTCGAAACTGCTGTACTAAATATGCAATGTTAGTATAGCGATCCCCTGCTGTTCTATTGTGTTCTGACAGGGTGCAGCCACCTGCCAGAACTCTCTGGTCAGTACTCTCAGCCATTGGCTGGGAGTGCTGATTGGGAGCCGATCGGCAAACATTTTTTGGTCATGCCCCTTCTGTCGGACTGGCTGCAGTACACACGGGCCGAATATGCCACCTGACATTCGGCCTGAGTGTACTAGGCTTAAGAGACTAAATCATTGGGTCAGAACATCATTAATGTTACAGTACCTCAAACAATATTTTTTACTTTCTGCTATAAAACACATCCAATTATAAAATGTAAAAAAATCTAATTTCTTCATCAATTTAGGCCAATATGTATTCTACTACATGTTAGTGTATATTTATTGGTTTGCGCAAATGTTTTAGCGTCTACAAACTATTGGATATAGGTATGGAATTTTTTTATTTTTGTTTACTAGTAATGGTGGGGATCAGCAATTTTTTTGCAGGACTACGACATTGTGGCGGACAAATCTGACACTAAGTGACACTTTTTGGGGACCAGAGACACCAATACAGTGATCAGTGCTAAAAAAATGCACTGTCACTGTACTAATGACACTGGCTGGGAAGGGGTTAACATCAGGGACGATCAAAGGGTTTAATGTGTTGCCTGGGAGTGCTTTCTAACTGTTGGGGGGGTGCTTTGACTGGTGGAAGACAGAGATCCCTGTTCCTGCTTAGTACGAGCACAAGATCTCCATCTTCCCCTCTGACAGAATGGTGATCTGCCTTGTTTACATAGGAAAACCTCCATTCTGTCTGCCTTGGAAATGATTGATGGGTCCCGCTGTGTCCAACCGCAGCGGGAGTGGGTCACCGACGGCACATGCGTGCGCTCCAGACCCAGCAATCAAAATCACATACAGGTAAGCTGAAGAGCCACCCTGCTGTAGTAAATGTACGTGTGGCGATCCAGAAGTGGTTAAAGTCATTTTGCTGTGCTATTTGCTGTGCATTATTATTTTGCCATGAAATTGGCTTTTGGGTCCAAGAATAGTCCGTGGCTCTTCAACACTTTTGCCTCAGCTCTCAATTGGATATTGTCCAACCGTAAAGGGTGTCACGGGGGTCATTCATTATTTGGATGATTTTTTGCTATTAGAGAGCCCTGTGCAGTCTCCCAAGGATCTTGAATCACTCGCGGAACTGTTTTCTGATTTAAGCGTCCCCTTAGCTGCCCTCAAGATGGAAGGACCTTCCACTGTTATTACCTTCCTAGGTATTACCGTTGACACCAATTGCATAATCGCCAGTTTGCCTCAAAAGAAGCTGGATAGGATTCATGGCACTATTCACAAACTGGTCAGGTCCCCTGTTTGCTCTAGGAAAGGTTTGCAGTGTCCGTTAGGCATGCTCAACTTTGCCGTGAGGATTATTTCTTAAGGCAGGTCATTTGTGTCTAGGTTGTTGGCTCTCCTACCTCTGTGCCAGGACACAGATTCAGCTGTGAGGTTACAAGCCGATGCGGCTGCTGATCTGCTCATGTGGGACCAGTTTTTGAACAATTGGAACGGTATCTCTGTTTATCCATCTTCTTACTGCCGTGCCCCCCAGAATTTTTTCAGATGCCGCAACAATTTGTGGATGTCAATGGTTGGCCGGTCCATGGCCCCCCGAGGTTTTCAACATTTCCAGGTTTGCTCAGACTTCTGCTCTGTTTGAGATTTATCCAATAGTCATAGCGGCTGTCATTTGGGGTCCCACTTGGTCTGGCCACACAGTTATTTTCTTTACCAGCTACAGCCGAAATTATCATTAAAGATAGATCTGGGTAGATCCGGGTCACTCATTATAATGTCATTTTAATGTCATTATAATGTCTCACTACAGCGGTATCCCCTCCCTGGTGGGCAGGACGTGTCATCCAGGCGGAGGCTGGGGATCGCGAGTGCCTGCCGCTGTGTGGCGAGCGTGGTGCGATCCCTCTTTGCTCCGCCTGACGCATGACGTTAGGGGCGGAGAACTCGGCGGATGTCCGGGTATTTAGGCGGGGGGTGACGGTATGGCAAACCTTTCTCTCATCATGCCTTTTCAACACACAGGCGGGACGCTCCACTACACTGGTAGGCACCTTGATGTATTCTCAACACTCATATTTTGTACCCCATCGTGTATTCAACCTTACATGCTCACTTTATGTTTCTGATTTCTATCCCAACTTATACTTTTTATCACTTCCCCTTTTCCTTTCACGTTGTTTTACCTGCTTTCAGTTATTATTTTTGTTCTCTTTCCATTTCACTGTGTCGCATTTCCTTTCACTTCCCCACCTTTTCTTCCCTCCTTTCCCCTTGTCCTTTTCCCTTCTTTATTTTTTCCTTTTTCTCTTTTTTCGTTTCCCTTTTCACCTCACTTCCCATTTTGTCCCTCTCCTCTCTTTTTCTCCTTTTATTCATAGTCTCACTCTGTACCCTCCCTTTCTCCCATACTCTGCAGGACACCTTGCGCATACTCTGCATCTAGCACATACCTCATATTCCTATGACAGTGCTAACGCTATAATTTTAGACCTTGTTCATTAGCATACCTTTGTACCTGATGCTATGATGCATATTGTTTCATACTTTTAAGACATTTAACCTTATACATACTACACATTTGTATATTTCATACAGTGAGTATGCCCTGCAAGACACATGGGAGCACATAGTCACAGCGGCTGTCACTAGGGTTCCCACTTGGTCTGGCCACACAGTTATTTTCTTTACCGATAATTAAGCTACAGCCGAAATTATCATTAAAGGTAGATCCGGGTCACTCATTATAATGTCCTTCATGCGCAGGTTGACATGGTTGGGCCTCATTCCCAATTTTCATTTTCAGGGCAAATTTATCAATGGTGTCTATAATGTGGCTACTGATGCCTTATCTCGTTTTGATTTCTGTCATTTCTTCCTACAATATCTGGAAGCAGATTGGGTGGGCAAGCCGGTTCCTCCTTTTCCCACATTGACTATGGATTAGCCGCACTCAGGGTGCAGGCTGCCAACCTGGTGAACTCTTCATTGTCAATAAATACTCTCAAGGCTTACAAGACGGCTTGTATTTTTGTAGATTCATGACCCTCTATCCCTGCAGTTCGGTCGGGGATGTCAAATACATGTTGGCTTTTGCTGCCTATTGTCATGGCGAGTTGTCCCTTTCATTCAATACCATCAAGTTTTATTTATACTCAGGTATTTAGCACTTTATGTCACTTCAGGATCCTGATAGACCATCCTTTTTTGCGGCTCATCCCATCAAAGCCATTTTGAAAAGTATACAGAAAGATCAGGGTCAGTCACGCTTGACACGTCTACCAATCAACGGCCAGATGTTCCGTGGGCTGTAAGATTTGTTGTCTCTTTCCCCCGTTTGGCTCAGGTCCCAGCCTTGTCTTCAAGGCTGTTGTCTTCCTGAGCTACTTCAGTTTCCTCAGACCCGGTGAGGTATCCCAAGTCAGTCACAATGCACCGGTGCTCCTTAAGGGTAGTCTCACCAGATGTCCTGATCACTTTTCTCTTCAACTACCCAATAACAAAAACCAGCAGACGGGTCAGGGTTTCATTATCAATTATTACAAAACTAACACTATCTGGTGTCCAGTTGATGTCTTGGACCAGCTCTCCTCCATGTTTGCAGCTGCTCATCTTGATAGCTCATTACTCCCTTTCCTTACGCAACCTCTGGCTTCCAGACAGTTCATCTCACATGTTAGAATTTTGCTTGTTAGCTTGGGGTTAAATCCAAAAAACAGTTTTCGGGTCATTCCTTTAGAATTGGGGCGGCTTCCTCAGCATCCAAGCAAGGGGACCCGTCCCACGTTATTAAATACATGGGACGTTGTTACAGTTGATATATTCCTGATCCTCATGAGGAAGTTAAACAAGCTTTTGCTACTCTGCTTGACTGATTGTGCACATGTTTTTCAATAAAATTCACTTTGCTATACCTAGTTCTTGTCTTTTTGCCCTCTTTTAACCACTTCAGCCCCGGAAGGATTTACCCCCTTCCTGACCAGAGCACTGTTTACAATTTGGCACTGCATCGCTTTAACTGCTAATTGCGCGGTCATGCAATGCTGTACCCAAACGAAATTTGCGTCCTTTTCTTCCCACAAATAGAGCTTTCTTTTGATGGTATTTGATCACCTCTGCCGGTTTTATTTTTTGCGCTATAAACGGAAAAAGACAGAAAATTTTGAAAAAAAATGATATTTTCTACTTTTTGTTATAAAAAAAATCCAATAAACTCAATAAACTCAATTTTAGTCATACATTTAGGCCAAAATGTATTCGGCCACATGTCTTTGGTAAATAAAATGTCAAATGTCACAGGCCATTGCACCCCAAAACACATTCAGCTGCTTTTCCTGAGTACGGGGATACCACATGTGTGGGACTTTTTGGGAGCCTAACCGCGTACGGGGCCCCGAAAACCAATCACCGCCTTCAGGATTTCTAAGGGTGTAAATTTTTGATTTCACTCCTCACTAGCTATCACAGTTTTGAAGGCCATAAAATGCCCAGATGGTACAAACCCCCCCCAAATGACCTCATTTTGGAAAGTAGACACCCTAAGCTATTTGCTGAGAGGCATGGTGAGTATTTTGCAGCTCTCATTTGTTTTTGAAAATGAAGAAAGACAAGAAAAAAAATTTTTTTTTTTCAATTTTCAAAACTTTGTGACAAAAAGTGAGGTCTGCAAAATACTCACTATACCTCTCAGCAAATAGCTTGGGGTGTCTACTTTCCAAAATAGGGCCTTTTGGGGGGTTTTGTGCCACCTGGGCATTCGATGGCCTCCGAAACTGTGATGGGCAGTGAAGAGTGAAATCAAAAATTTACGCCCTTAGAAAGCCTGAAGGCGGTGCTTGGTTTTCGGGGTCCCGTACGCGACTAGGCTCCCAAAAAGTCTCACACATGTGGTATCCCCATACTCAGGAGAAGCAACAGAAAGTAATTTGGAGTGTAATGTCACATATTCCCATGGCATGTTTGAGCAATATATCATTTAGTGACAACTTTGTGTAAAAAAAAAAAATTGTCTTTTTCCCGCAACTTGTGTCACAATATAAAATATTCCATGGACTCGACATGCCTCTCAACAAATAGCTTGGGGTGTCTACTTTCCAAAATGGGGTCATTTGGGGGGGTTTTGAACTGTCCTGGCATTTTATGCACAACATTTAGAAGCTTATGTCACACATCACCCACTCTTCTAACCACTTGAAGACAAAGCCCTTTCTGACACATTTTGTTTACATGAAAAAATTATTTTTTTTTTTGCAAGAAAATTACTTTGAACCCCCAAACATTATATATTTTTTTAAAGCAAATGCCCTACAGATTAAAATGGTGGGTGTTTCATTTTTTTTTTCACACAGTATTTGCGCAGCGATTTTTCAAACGCATTTTTTGGGGAAAAAACACTTTTTTCAATTTTAATGCATTAAAACACACTATATTGCCCAAATGTTTGATGAAATAAAAAAGATGATCTTAGGCCGAGTACTTGGATACCAAACATGACATGCTTTAAAATTGCGCACAAACGTGCAGTGGCGACAAACTAAATACATTTTTAAAAGCCTTTACAGGTTACCACTTTAGATTTACAGAGGAGGTCTACTGCTAAAATTACTGCCCTCGATCTGACCTTCGGGGTGATACCTCACATGCATGGTGCAATTGCTGTTTACATTTGACGCCAGACCGATGCTTGCGTTCGCCTTTGCACGAGAGCAGGGGGGGACAGGGGTGCTTTTTTTTTTTTTTTTTTTTTTTTTTCTTTATTATTTTTTTTTTTTTAATCTTATTTTTAAACTGTTCCTTTCCTTTTTTTTTTTTTAATCATTTTTATTGTTATCTCAGGGAATGTAAATATCCCCTATGATAGCAATAGGTAGTGACAGGTACTCTTTTTTGAAAAAATTGGGGTCTATTAGACCCTAGATCTCTCCTCTGCCCTCAAAGCATCTGACCACACCAAGATCAGTGTGATAAAATGCTTTCCCAATTTCCCAATGGTGCTGTTTACATCCGAAATCTAAGTCATGAAATTCTCTTAGCTTCAGGTTTCTAAGGCCATAGAGATGTTTAGAGCCACTCTGGTCTCTGATCAGCTCTATGGTCAGCTGGCTGAATCACCGGCTGCATTCTCAGGTTCCCTGTTGGGACAGGAGAGCCAGAGAAAAACATGGAAGACGGTGTGGGGGGGGGGGGCATTCCCTCCCACTGCTTGTAAAAGCAGTCTAGAGGCTAATTAGCCGCTAGGATTGCTTTTACATGAAAGCCGACCGCTGGCTGAAAAGAATGATACCAAGATGATACCTAAACCTGCAGGCATCATTCTGGTATAACCACTCAAAGTCCAGCAACATACCAGTACGTTGCTGGTCCTTGTTGGGCATATATTGTAATTTTTTTTTCTCATGCAGCCTGTGGGCTGATCGAAAAAAAGAGATTGATCGGTGGGGATGCCCACCATTAGAATACCTCCCTTCGTCCACCCACTTCTAATGATGGGCATACATGCACCGTTTATATATGCCAAAGCATGGGGGCATCCTCCTGCAATAGGTAGGAGCAAATCGCTCCTCCGCCCCTGCTGCCCCCATGCTTCGGCATATATCACCTCCGCTGGAGTCACGGGTTTATATATCGTGGGAGCAAACGCTGTTGCTGTCAAGATAAATAAATCCGCGCTACAGCTGAATGGCGTACCTGAAGACAAAAAAATGGTTAACAATAAAACACAGTAAACGGTAAAGTATAAAAAATTGCATACCTGAAAAGCAAACATGATAAAACATAATAACAATAAAACATTGCAGAATAGAATACAGTAAAAAAGAGCAGGAGAATAGAGAGAGAACAATAAAACGACAACTATTTTTTTTTTTATATATATATTTTTTTGTGTTTTTTTTTTTACACTTTTTTTGTAACTAACTTTTGTAACTGTAACCGATTCCAGGTTCGGGTCTCTCAAAATGCGATGGCATCTTGGGAGACCCTGTGAAAGTGCGCCTAGTCTGTGCAATGCTGTACGCTAATACTCAACTAGTGTATGGTAGCGTTCAAAACATTCACTAATGCAAAGACCAGGATTGTCAGGACAGGAGGGACAATAATAGCGGGTGTCACGCCTATATCCGCGCTTGCTGCAGACACAACATCTTTTTTGGGGGGGTTCGTTGGGTAAGGGTACTCAGGAGGACATAAAGAAAATGCCTCTAATGCAGCCGACTGCATTTGGTTGGGGATGTGAATGGGGGAAGTACGGGTGCTGCAGAAGTGGTGGGTTCCCAATTAGGATTGGAGAATGCAGCAAGAAGGGCATTATGGAAACAACGGGCCTGTGTTTGTTTTCTTCTTGGTGGCAGCGGGACACTACTTGTGCTTGCCACCTCACCAGCTTGAACTGCACTTATGGGACTCGACACGTCACCAAGTGTTACTGCAGTGCTGGTTTGACTACGACCGGGGTGTACTAGGCCGCTGGTGCTTGCCAGTTCACCAAAACACTACCAAAAAAACTGTTAGCGATCGCAGGGATCAGACCTGACTCTGCGAAAGCTGCAGTTATGCGTTTAGTGTTTTGTAAGTGACAGTGATCGATCGATACTGCACTTGGGTGGGCTGGGCCGGGCGGAGGGGCAAAACGCAGGTGCTAGCAGGTATCTGGGCTGATCCCGCTAACACTGCGTTTTTGGGAACCCTAAACTGCTGGGGACACTAGTATAGGTCTGATCGGATCAGATATTGATCCGTTCAGATACTATACCACTAAGGGATGTGTACGGTGCGTGCGTGGGTGTTAGCGCTACTGGCAGTGCAGTTACTCCAGAGCTTAGTAAATAAGAGGGGGGGGGGCTCTGCTGACTTCCATCATTCAACATGTGCAAGAAAAAATTCATTTTTTTTATTTTCCTTGTATGTGATTGGGTATTCCTTGTAAAGTTGGGCTTTACCTCATTTTCTAAGCTCTGGAGCAACTTGCAAGTTGCACAGTATATTTGCCTTAAAGTAGAACTATAAGCACAACTTTTTTTTCCATTATGGATACAGTAAGGGAGGGTTATAACCCCTGTCAATTTTGTTTTTGTTGTTTGTTTGTTTTTTTGCCATATGTGTCCCATTGAAAGATTTCCCCTCTATTACTTTTCTGGGGCCAACCCAAAATGTGGGCTTTTCTTTTACTTTTACTTTCAATGGTAATGGTAAACAGGACAAATAGACAGGGGGAATCTCCCTAATGGGGGCACAGACAACATTAACCACCTCAATACAATGTACTTACACCACCTTCCTGCCCAGACCAATTTTCAGCTTTCAGCGCTCTCACAGTTTGAATGACAATTACTCAGTCATGCAACACTGTACCCATATGAAACTTGCGTCTTTTTTTCACACAAATAGAGCTTTCTTTTGGTGGTATTTAATCACTAGTCAGTTTTTTATTTTTTGTGCTATAAATATTATAAATATATATAAAAATTTCTTTGTTTCTGTCATAAAATTTTGCTAATTAGTCATTTTTCTTCATAAATTTTGGCCAAAATTTATACTGCTACATATCTTTGGTAAAAATAACCCAAATTAGTGTATATTATTTGGTCTTTGTGAAAGTTATAGAGTCTACAAACTATGGTGCCAATCACTGAAAATTGATCACATCTGATCAGGCCTTCAGTACATCAGGTGAAACTCATTTCTTGAGACACTAACAAGTCAGGAAAGCACAAATACCCCCCAAATGACCCCTTTTTTAGAAAGTAGACATTCCAAGGTATTACGTAAGTAGCATGGTGAGTTTTTTTAAGTTGTAATTTTTTTTTTTTACAAAATTGTCATATTATCAGGTTATTTCTCATACACAGCATATGCATACAACAAATTACACCCCAAAATACATTCTGCTACTCTTCCCCAGTATGGCGATATCACACGTGTGAGACTTTTACACAGCCTGGCCACATACAAAGGACCAACATTGAAGTAGCACCTTCAGGCGTTCTACTAGCATAAATGATACATCTCATTTCTCAACCACCTATTACACTTTTGAAGGCCCTGGAGCACCAGGACAATGGAATTGCCCACAAAATGACCCCATTTTTGGAAACCAAACACTCCAACGTATAATCTATGAGGCATAATGAGTTTTTTGAATGGTTCATTTTTTTCCAGAATTTTTTGGAAAATGTGGAAAAAAAAAATGAAAAAGCATTTTTTTTCACAAAGTTGTCAATTTATAAGATATTTCTAACACATAGCATGTATATAGCAAAAATTACACCCCGAAATACATTCTGCTACTCTTCCTAAGTATGGCGATACCACATGTGTGAGACTTTTACACAGCCTGACCACATACAGAGGCCCAACATTGAATTAGTACCTTCAGGCGTTCTAGGAGCATAAATGACACATCTCATTTCATTCCTACCTATCACACTTTTTAAGGTCCTTGAGCACGAGCCCAGTGGAATTACCCACAAAATGACCCCATTTTGGAAAGCAAACACCCCAACGTATATTCTATGAGGCATGGGCTGCAGATAGGTACTCGGGTATTCTGATGGGCTGGAGACAGGTACTTGGGTAACTTGATGAGCTGCAGACAGGTACTCTGATGGGCTGGTGACAGGTACTCGGTTACTCTGATAGGCTGGTGACAGGTACTCGGGTACTCTGATGGGGTGGTGACAGGTACTCGGGTACTCTGATGGCCTGGTGACTGGTATTCGGGTACTCTGAAGGGCGGTGACAGGTACTCAGGTACTCGGTACTCATATGGACTGTGACAGGTACTCAGGTACTTGGGTACTCCTATGGACTGTGACAGGTACTCGGGTGCTCATATGGACTGTGACAGGTACTTAGGTACTCATATGGACTGTGACAGGTGCTCAAGTACTCATATGGACTGAGACGATACTCAGGTACTCATATGGACTGTGACAGGTACTCAGGTACTCGGGTAGTCAGGTGAACTGTGACAGGTACTCATATGGACTGTGACAGGTACTCGGGTACTCAGATGAACTGTGACAGGTACTCGGGTACTCAGATTAACTGTGACAGGTACTCGGGAAATCAGATGGACTGTGACAGGTACTCGGGTACTCTGATGGACTGTGACAGGTACTCGGGTACTCTGATGGACTGTGACAGGTACTCATATGGACTGACAGGTATTCATAAGGACTAACAGGTACTCAGGTGAACTGTGACAGGTACTTTGGGTGGTGACAGGTCCTCTTTATTGGGGGGGCAATTAGTGTGATTGGTGTACACTGTAAGCGGTAACGAGATGTTACCGCAATCTCCTCCTCACACACGATTGGTGTGTGAGGAGGAGAACACGGCAACATCTCGTTACCGCGGTTTGTTGACATTTAGTGATTGGCTGTGAAAGGATCACAGCCGATAACGTGGTAAACAGCCACCGGCCAATGGCTGTTTACCAGCGTCGGTGACGAGCAGTGAGCCCAGGAACACGCCGCCACTGACGTGCACACGCTGCGCGCTAGAGATCGCGCGCATGCGCCGTGCAAAGTGGGGCAGTACCACCTGTGATCGGCCGTAACTTCATCACGGCCGATCACGTGGTGAGCAGCCATACCCAATGGCTGTTCACCCCCCTCGGTGGCGAGCGGTGTCTCCGTGACACGCCGCCACAGAAGGAACAGGGATGCGCGCACACGATCGCTCGCATTCCCTGTTTAAATGGAGGGACGTCTTATGACGCCCTCCCAGAACGAGAGCCATGCTGCCTGGCCGTCATATGACAGCCGGCGGGTGGCTAGTGGTTAAAGACCTGACAGGTGTTCTAATCCACCTCCACTTTATCCAAAACTACAAAAATGTTTTTCCTTTAGTTATACTTTAGGTAAATCAACCCCAATGATTTCCATATTTCTGTTTATCTGCATTATTGTTGAGAGAACTGATCCAAAAAGGCAAAGACTACTCAAAATTGGCTAATTTTTTGTTACATTCCTTAAATACCGCATGCCTTGACTACTGCTTAATTACCACATGCATTCAATTATCTATTTCCTTCTGTGAATTTACTTTAACCCCATTGCATGTAATATTTATTGACAGTTTCGAGCATTTTGGATTGCAGGCGATATTTAGGGAAAATGTGTACGGGCACCTAAATACTGCAGTCAAGATGCTTTTGTGAATGGAGCCCAGTATTACCATTGGTGCGGGAACGCATGTCAGTCCTGGTTGCAATCAGTTTTTTTTTGGTAATCACTGAGTAGTGCAGAGACAGCAATACTTTATTTCACATACTAGGCCCAGATTAGACAAGGGCCAATTCACCTACCAGCATGTCTTTGGAGTGTGGGGGAAACCAGGGTACCTGGAAGAAAGCCACATAGGCAATGTGAGAATGTGCACACTCAAGGTAGTGCCATGATTTGGATTGATGACCCTAGTCTTACCAGGTGGAAGTGCTAACTACTGTGCTGCCCATGCATATATCTGATACCACTAAGTTGCTTAGGCAATGTCAAGCGGAAAAACGTAACTAGAGTGTTAGGCACTAAAACCCATTGAATAGTGAAAAAAAACCGTCACATTTTCTTTTTTTCTGTCACTTATCCATTTGACAAAGAATTGGCTGCACAGGAAGGACTGTGAACCAAGAAACATGAGCTAGAATGGAGAAACATAACTAAAACATAATTGGAGAATGGAAAGTGAAACTATCTTGTCAATAGATCACAAATGACATAGAGCTAGCATAATCAATGTATCATTTGTATTATTAATGCAGCTGATGGTGGTGTCCACTATAAAAAAAAGGTTTTAGCACAGTAAAACACAGCCACGCTTCATATACTGTAGGTGTTTAAAGTGAACCTGTCAGGGTAGAAATATATTCTATCCTGAATATCCTGATAATTTATCTTGAACCATTATCACTGAAGAATGTTTTTGGACATTGAGCACCTTTGGAGTATCTGTAGTTTTGTACATATTATAATTTATACATGTTTACATATGCACTTTATATTGTGGTATTTTTAGTTAGTATGATTTTTGATACAAGATAATGCATGTCATTTGTTTGCATATGTTTGTTTGTAACCGTTGGGTCATATTGCATTCAAGTTGGACTTACACATTAACGCATGTCAGTAGTGTGTTTCTTTTTATTATATTGTGATTGCACTGCACTTTTTCAAGGAATATGGCACTAGTGTGTTTTTATGAATCTCAAAAAATAAATAAAGTTGCTCTATAAACAAATATGATATTCCTATGGATGATTATGAGTAGTGTATATGCACAAATGTAACTAAAGTGCATAAATGCAATATAATAAACAGTGAATCATAACGTGAAAAAATTGCATCCACATCCCAAAGTGCAATAAACCAAACATATAATAATGTCCACAATAGGTTGCAAATGTAGCATAAATATGTGCAGAGATGGATGAGTTCCAAAGTAGGAGATGGTACAGGTGAGATGCTAAAAACCCTGTCCCCACCTCCCTGGGGCGTGGATGGTGGAAGGATGGATCACAGTGTCAAGGTGGTAATCTGTATGTGAAGACCCTTACTGGAAAAGGTGGACCCCCTCCAGCGCAGGGTCATTTGAGCAGACAGATTACCCTCTGTGGGGGACTGTAGGAACGTTTGATGTCCGGTGTCTCCGGTCTCCAGTTCGCTTCAAATGATGGGTAGAGGTATCACACGGGGATACGGATTAAACCCGATACAATAGCTTGCCTGGCTCTGAAATGAAACACACTCGGGCTCTGAGTCACGAGTGGAAAAGCAAGAAGACAAGGGACGCTGATTGTGTAGTAAAATCAAAAGCCTTTTATTAATAAAACATGCGGATAACCCGCAAATGACATGTACAAACAAATAGTAAAAAAGCCGGCTGGACAAACAAAAAAAACAAAACACCCGCCTGCCGGGGTCACATGTGGCGTGATGGCATCAGCACAACACAACGCCCTACATGTTTCGCAATACCTTGCGTCTTCCTGGGGCACGGGCGATGTGCTGAGCCATCACTCAAATAACGCACGGCCGCAACCAAGCCTCGTTCTGACTTGGGCGCCATGTTGGACATGGAAAATAGGTGGAACGCAGAAGGGAGCCAGACCTCGATCTGATGCCTATACTCTTTGTGCGGGATGTGCCCATGTTGTTACGGGTGCCATATTTAAAGAAATAAAATAGAATAAACTAAAAATTAGATCAAATACAGAGGGGAAACAGACATCAATCTAAACTTATTCCCACACATATATCCGTACTACTATAGTAGGAAGATGCATGTACCCATCTTCTTACATTATGTTAACTATTTCAAATCCTTCAATTTATATGAAGTAATTAAAGAAATGTTAAAAGAAAAAATTATATACAATATAAAGGGCCTAATAAACCAATGCGATATCAGGAAGGGTATAGATAATTCTCTTAATTGGATAAAAAACTAGGTCATTATCCCTCCTATATATGTTTAAAGATACAATACATGGAACTCTTATCAGACAATTCATACTTAATAAGAGCCAAAAAGATCAAGAATTACCAATAAAAGCGTTGATATCTCTATCCACGTTCAATCCTGAGGGTCTGAGACATTTAATTTTGTAGATCCAATTCATTTCTAGTTTTGAGATGGCCCGTCTTTTGGGACCCCCTCTCCATGGTAATCTCAATCTGTCTATCCCTATCATAGCGATACCCTTAGGATTTTCTTGGTGGACCTCTAAATAATGTTTAGAGAGTGGATGACCCTTGAACCCTCTCCTAATGTTACTTAGATGCTCGTTTAGCCTAACCTGCAAAGGGCGTACCGTGCGACCAACATACTGAAGCCCGCATGGGCAGGTCAGAAGATACACTACACAGGGAGTGGAACAGGTCATAAAGGACTTAATAGGAAATGTGTGATTTGTTTTTCTAGACGTAAATTCTGTTGTTTTCCTGGCTTTAATGGCATTGATAGAACAAACAGCACAGTTGTTACATCTATAGAACCCAACTAAATTTTGAAAGAACATGGGCTTATATATAGGTGGATTGCAAACAGTTGTTTGATGGAAGGGGCTCCCCTGAATATTACACATGGCTTAAATCATAACCTTTATCACATAATCTGTCTTTGAGTATCCTGGTTTGTGTGTCAAAATCATCCACTCGAGTGCAGTTTCTTCTCATGCGGATAAATTGGCTTTTGGGGACCGAATCCAACCATGGGCGGTGATGGCAACTATCTCTAGCTATAAAAGAATTTTGGTCAGTCGCTTTGAAATAAGTGGAGGTGACTAAAGTGTCACCCTCACTTCGAATATTCAAATACAAGAAGTTGATGGTATGCTGACTGGCTTCATATTTAAATTCTATTCCTCGATCATTATCGTTCAAAGAGGACATAAACGAATGTAAGGACTCATGGGTGCCATCCCATAGGAGGAGGACATTATCTATGTACCTGGCCCACAGGACCAACTCTGATCTCTTACTGGCACGGTCTAACATACGGACCTCCTCAATTTTATTATTTAGGGTGGTTAAATCATAACCTTTATCACATAATCTGTCTTTGAGTATCCTGGTTTGTGTGTCAAAATCATCCACTCGAGTGCAGTTTCTTCTCATGCGGATAAATTGGCTTTTGGGGACCGAATCCAACCATGGGCAGTGATGGCAACTATCTCTGGGTATAAAAGAATTTCGGTCAGTCACGTTGAAATAAGTGGAGGTGACTAAAGTGTCACCCTCACTTCGAATATTCAAATACAAGAAGTTGATGGTATGCTGACTGGCTTCATATTTAAATTCTATTCCTCGATCATTATCGTTCAAAGAGGACATAAACGAATGTAAGGACTCATGGGTGCCATCCCATAGGAGGAGGACATTATCTATGTACCTGGCCCACAGGACCAACTCTGATCTCTTATTGGCATAGATGACGTCCTCCTCCCACTTAACCATGAACAGATTAGCCAGGTGGGGGCAAACTTGGCCCCCATAGCTACACCCTTTCTCTGGAGAAAATATTTATTCTCATGCCAGAAAAAGTTATGCTTAGTAGCATACTCTAATGCCGTGTACACACAGTCGGACTTTTCAGGCTAAAAAAGTCTGACAGCCTGTCCGACAGACTTTCGACGGACTTTTGGCGGACTTGCGGCAGACTTTCTAACAAACGGACTTGCCTACATACGATCACACAAAAGTCAGACGGATTTGTACATGATGATGTACACCGGACTAAAATAAGGAAGTTGATAGCCAGTAGCCAATAGCTGCCCTAGCGTGGGTTTTTGTCCGTCGGACTAGCATACAGACGAGCGGATTTCTGGGTCCGGCGTAGTTATGACGTAAAGATTTGAAGCATGTTTCAAATCTAAAGTCCGTCAGATTTGTGGCTGGAAAAGTCAGCTGAAAGTCCGGGGAAGTCCAGACATGATCGGATTGTCAGCCGTATTTTGTCCGTCGGCGTCCGTCTGAATTTTGTAGACGAAAAGTCCGACCGTGTGTACGCGGCATAAGAGTTCCATAACAAACTCTTTCTGTTTGGAGGGCAGAGTAGCATCCTTCCTTAAGAAATGGTTCACTGACAACAGGCCCCAATTATGTGGGATTATGGTGTACAGGGATGTCACATCCACTGTGACCAGCCAGAGGCCCTCCCTATACCAACAATTCCCTAAAATATTGATTGTATGCTTTGTATCCTTGATATAAGCAGGCAGAGATCTAACTAGTGGTTGAAGAAACCCATCAATATATTTCCCCACCCGAGCAGTGAGGGAATCAATCCCACTAATAATGGGTCGACCGGGGAGATGAACGGAATCCTTGTGGATTTTGGGCAGGTAATATATGATGGGAATTCTAGAAGCAATAGGTATAAGAAATGATTTCTCCTTTTTGTTAAGGATGCCTGAATCAAAGCCATACTTAACAATAGCCTCAAGTTCCTTTTTAAATCTGAATCATGGGTCAGAGGGAAGTGGCATATAAGTCTCTCTATCCCCAACAATCCTGTTAAGTTCTGTGAGATAATTGCATAATTGATCCAAACCTAACTGGAGATGTTTGGCCATCCTAGCTTGTTTGACCTTTAAGAGGTCCAAGTCTCTCAAGACCACATCCCTAAAAAACCTTAATGGATGAGGATAAGCCGCATGGGGGATTGAATAGGGAAGCATTGGCAAGACCAGAGTGCCTAATGTTGGTAGAATCTAACCTTTTTGTATTGATAGGATTAGATAACATATATCTCTTAATATTAAGCTTCCTTGTATATTTGTGAATATCCATGTATATCTCGAATGTATTCAATGCTTGGGGGGGTGCGAATTTAAGGCCTTTGTCTAGGAGGGAGATTTCAACATCAGTGAGGGTGACCTTACTTAGGTTAAAAATGCCATGTCCCTTCACTCCCTTTTCCTTTTTGCTTTTTGACCTCTGCCCCCTCGGACTCCTCTTTGTGTTCTATTGGTCTTTGTGCCTTTTGTTCCACCCTGGGAAAACCCCAATGTTGTGACTGATGGTATTCATCCCATTGTGGATAGTGGGGAGGGCCCGACTTATGTTCTCTGTTACGTGAATGTGATGGCTGGTACCAAGGAGGTCTGTCGGGCCTTCTACCCCTATTTGGGGTATCGGGCCTTATACCCCTATTTGGAGTGCGATAATCTGCATATTGGTTTTCCCTATATGGGTAATATGGGTCTCAGATGGGATGTGAGCCCTCAAAGGGGAGAGTTGGAGTTAGAAGAGTGGTTCAAATACTTCAATACTGTGGGTGTTCAATTTCTAGAATTCCTGATACAAGGGAAGAATAATAAACTGATACGTTTGGATGGGGAAATTAAGTTGATCAAGGAGAAACTTTCAGCCCATACTGCTAGTGAGAAATATAAAGAACGTTCCAGCAATTTAAATTTACTTGAAAAGGAAGAATTAGAACAGAAAAACAAAAAAAGAAAAAATATAATAGGGATGTGGGGGATTACAAGAAGGGTGCAGTCTTTGACTGGCAGTGTAAATTCCCAGCGGGAGAAGGAGACCCTGTAATTTACCCAAACGGGCCCCCCCTTCAAATGGTCAGGCATTTGTAGACCAAACAGAAGGTAGGGGTAACAGTCCCTATAGGCCCGGACCCAGTCAACAATATCCTATAGTTACAAGAAGGTGTCCTATCGATCACCCGTTAGGCATCATGGGTCATCCCAATCAATATCCAGGACACCAAGACGTCCCACCAATGGTTTCCCAAGGAAACCTTCCAATCGAAAATCGAAAAGTGGAACATGTAATGAATGATCTGATTTCAAATTCCATCGAAGTACTGGTGGAAGTGAACTTATGTGTTCTTCTATGGGTACATCCACTAAGAGAACACACCCTACACCTCCTGCATTGGTAAAAACCAATCATGTATTCGAAAAATCCCCTCTTAGTGAGAGGAGGGTCCAGAACATTCGGGGCCACTCTACTTCTAAGCGAGGGGGCACCCTTATATACCACCTGTGGCTTGGCCGGAAGAATGGAACTTAGTACGTGGTCATTCTTAAGGACATGCCAATGTTTACCTATCAACTTGGCTACATTTTTATGTTGTAAGGATTAGGTGGTAATGAAAGGGATTGAGGGTACCCTACCAACATCAGGCATCTTAGTCCTAAGCAGAGTACATCTATCAATGGTGGCCACTTCCTCTAATGTATTTTTCAGAGAGGCCTCCGAGTAGCCCTTCTCTAAGAAACGTTCTATTAGAATATCTGCTTGGGCTAAAAATTCTCCATGGTTGGAGCAATTACGTTTTAAGCGGATAAGTTGACTCTTCGGCACAGACCTCAGCCAGGCCTCATGATGGCAGCTGTCGGTCGGTATATAAGAATTCCGATCTGTATTTTTAAAAAAGGTTGCTGTAGTGAACTGCCCATCTTTGACGCCAATCTTAAGATCTAGAAAATTGATCTCAGACTGACTAGCTTCATAAGAGAGTCGAATGCCCCGGTCATTATCATTCAACCCCCTCATGTATAAATCTAGATCCTCTCGATCACCATTCCATAGGAGGAGGATGTCATCTATATACCTAGCCCACAGTACCACCTGAGGTTTCTGTTGGGCATAGATGACATCCTCCTCCCACAGGGCTATGAAGAGGTTCGCCAAGCTGGGGGCATATTTAGCCCCCATGGCAACACCTCTATCCTGCCTGTAGAACTGACCTCCAAACCAGAAGTAGTTCCTAGTGGCTACAAAATGAAGTAGTTGCATAATAAAGCATATTTGTTCATCGAACAGTGATGAGTCACGCCTAAGATAGTATTCTACCGCGAACAACCCCAAATCATGTGGTATCACGGTGTATAATGAGGCGACATCAGCTGTCACTAGCCACCAACTTGGGCCAGGAGTGTAATTAGAAAGTAAGTTAATTACATGGCGAGTGTCCTTTAAGTATGACGGCATCCCTGTGACCAATGGCTGTAAATAGAAACCTATATACCTGCCCACCCGGGACGATATGGAATCAATTCCACTAACAATGGGACGTCCCGGGGGGTAGGTAGCGCCCCCTATCTGTAAGGCTTAACGAGCACATCACCAATATCTTAACAGGCTTCCCCAAACACCCGGTCTCCAGACATTATCTTGAAGCACACAATCGAGACCCCAGGAAGACCATTTTTCTGGGTATTGACAGATGCACCCCACATTGGAGGGGGGGTCAGTAATACGGGGGATCTCCAGACTTGAGATGGCCTGGATATACAGAATGAAGTGCTACACCCCTTTTGGGCTCAATGTAGACGTGGATTTAAATGCCTTTCTGGATAACTCTTAAATTACTATACCGAATGTTTTATTCGTACTCTCTCATCACTATTATATCTGTCTTAGTGAGTTTGTAAGGAGAGGGGTGACGTATTATCTCCAATTTTGGTTTTTACACTATACATTGTTTATTAATTATTGATTACTTAGGACGTTTTCATATTAACATCTGTAATACATTTTTGTGAACTTGCTCTGAATCTCTGATGGCGTTATTATCATAATATTTATACTAACAATCAGAAAAAAGATTTTGGAATTTTACTATTATTTGGTTTAATTCCCTGTTGGTTTCTCGTTTCTTAATATATAATTTATTTCTTATATTCCTACATGGCTGAAATGAACCCCAAGTGCTATTTCCACTTGTTTCACTAGAGGGCACATGTGAACATTTATATGTGTCCCCAACGTGTTTTTTAAATTTAAATTTTTATTCCACAATCCTTTAATAAATATGCATTTTTTATTTATGTATTTTTGATTTTTGTTTCGTATATAGTTTTTTATATAATTTTGAATGCGGTCCGCTTGTTGCGGTCCTTAGATCTTTCTGGCTCTTCCGGCGCTGGGAGGGTTTGATGGGCAGACGGGGGAATTGTTTGCCTATCCCATTAGCATTATGTCACACACTTCCTCTTGCAAAGAGGATGTTGTGGTGATGCCATCCGAGCTTCAGAGCGAGGCTTGGTTTTGATTTTGTGCCTACAAATAGCGATGAGTCAGTGCGTTGCCCGTTCCCATGACGACGTCCAATAGGATGAAACGTACGTCGGATGGCCGACGCGCTGACGTCATCGTTTCCATTCCTATCTCTTTCTGAACGGGTGCATGCAAGCCCGCTGGCTGTCCTCATTCTTATGAATTTTCTACCGCGAATTTTAATGTAAGTGTGTATATTCCTTATTTTAATAAATGGTCATACTGATTCACACTATGGAGAAAATTCTTTATTCCTCTGGGTCCCCCGGTATGCCGATTGAGTCCACCGCATGGAGAGATCCTGCCTGCCCCTTCCTTGTGAGGAGATTTGAGGAGTTGGTTTCCCCTGAGTGGACGTCCATAGATAAGCTGATATCTAGCTTACCTCTGGTAAGCATACATCTAATAAGGTGGAGGATTTCTCACTGGGTGTCGGGTGTTTAACCTCTACGATCATCAATTGAATCTGCCTTGGCTCCAAGAACTGTTTTTCTTTTGATCATTATCACTTCATTTTCGGTCACTTTTGTTATTTGATGCTCAATACTTGTTTTCATTATTTTATTTTGCCATATTTGTTTTTAATAATTTTATTGATATTTTATTTCTATCAGAATACTAAAATTTTGGACCACTTGATAGATTGATATTCATCAATATTCACACATCCGTATATATAGTCATTACATATGTCACTTTTTTTAGAGCAGTCTTTTTTGATTATTTTTTTATTATACAAGATAAAACCTGTATATTTGAACTCATCTGGGAACCCTGGGCCAAATACTGTCATATCCATTTATATCCAGGAGTCGAACCCTCTTGATGAATATGTCTCTGAATGATCCTACTGAATCCCCCATCTCCTCATATCTCTTTCCCTCACACCCTTCCCTCCCCTAATTCTTCTTTTCTAATCTTTCTCCCCACCGATCCATGACAATGTATATAAGACAAGGCCGATCCTGACCTCTTTACCATGCTTCAGATGTGCATGGTACAGCAACACTGGAGCTCAGTTTCTCTGGAACTCTTACTCTCCAAGCTACCTGAGCTCGCCTCCATTCCCACTCCTAACAACTGAGTTTCAGTTCCGGATATGTAGGTAATTATTTTTCCTGTTTTGAAGTGTTAACATTTCTACACAATACATACTCACACTTCACTCTCCTGAGTGGAGACTTGGGTCAAATATTGATGGAGTCGAGGGGAAGGGGGATCCCCCACCCACAGCATGATCCCTTTAGGGGTGGCTGGGGGAGCTTCCTGACACCCTCCTCTCCATTACTAGCTAAAAGCTAGGGGACAACAAACCCATACTCATCACTGACCCGCTATCAAGCTTATAAATCTGACCTAGGAACATGTCAGAGTTAGCATTGTTTGTTGACTAAACGCTCCTTTGCAAATACACCTGTATAAACTATGCTGTACCCTTTGAGTAAGTCATATGTTATCTCACTCTATGTTAGGCCATGTTGGCTAATATATGTAATTCTTCAAGTCACATGTACCAAACATTCCCCTTTGTCTTTTTTTTTTAATATACTTTGTCTCTGTGATTATAAAACCAATAAAAATTATTGAAATTAAAATATAGGTGCAATGTAACTTAATATGATGCACAGGATATTGTGTGCTAAGGCTATGTAACAAAGAAATATAATGTTTCTCACAGAAGTGTATATTAGGAGTACCATACAGAAAAATAAATCATACATGAGATCTGAGTGTTTGGTTATGGAGTGTTAGGAGAGAAATTATGAGCCATGCATTTTGTAATCTGAATATGTGGGTCTGTAGTAGTACAGAGATCAAAAAATGTGTCTATGAACCACAATCATCTAACGCCATCTATTTTTTAAGGTTACATCTTTTGAGGTTTAATGTTGATAAATGTAAAGTTATGCACTTGGGGGCTAAGAATATGCTTTCATTATACATACTAGGGGGAGTACAACTGGGGGACTCAATGGTGGAGAAGGATCTTGGTGTTCTGGTAGATCATAAGCTTATTAATAGCATGCAATGCCAAACTGCAGTTTCCAAGCAAGCAAAATCCTTTCTTGTATTAACCACTTCAGCCCCGGAAGGATTTACCCCCTTCCTGACCAGAGCGTTTTTTGCGATTCGGCACTGCGTCGCTTTAACTGACAATTGCGCGGTCGTGCGACGTGGCTCCCAAACAAAATTGACGTCCTTTTTTTCCCACAAATAGAGCTTTCTTTTGGTGGTATTTGATCGCCTCTGCGATTTTTATTTTTTGCGCTATAAACAAAATAAGAGCTACAATTTTGAAAAAAAGCATTATTTTTTACATTTTGCTATAATAAATATCCCCCAAAAATATATAAAAAAAACATTTTTTTTCTTCAGTTTAGGCCGATCGTATTCTTCTACATATTTTTGGTAAAAAAAATCGCAATAAGCATTTATTAATTGGTTTGCGCAAACGTTATAGTGTTTACTAAATAGGGGATAGTTTTATGGCATTTTTATTAATTTTTTTTTTTACTAGTAATGGCGGCGATCAGCGATTTTTTTTTATTGTGACTGCGACGTTATGGCAGACATGTCGGACATTTTTGACACATTTTTGGGACCATTGTCATTTATACAGCGATCAGTGCGATTAAAAATGCACTGATTACTGTGTAAATGACACTGGCAGTGAAGGGGTTAACCACTAGGGGGCGGGGAGGGGTTAAGTGTGACCTAGGGAGTGATTACTAACTGTAGGGGGAGGGGCTGTGTGGGTGACGTCACTGATCTCTGCTCCGATGACAGAGAGCAGAGATCGAGTGACACTTGTCACTAGGCAGAACGGGGAGATGCTGTTTACAACGACATCTCCCCGTTCATCCGCTCCGTGAGGCGATCGCAGGTATCCCCGCGGCGATCGAGTCAGCGGGACCCGCGACCCGACTCATGGAGCTCCCGGCCGGCGCGCGCACGCACGGGCACGGCGGGAAATTCAAATGGACGTACAGGTACGCCCATTTGCCCAGCCGTGTCGCTCTGCCGACGTACATCGGCGTGCGCCGGTCGGCAAGCGGTTAAGAGAGGTATGGACTGCAGAGAGAGAGAGAGATAACTTTGCCCCTGTACAAATAATTAGTAAGACCTCATTTGGAATATGCAGTTCAGTTTCGGGCACCAGTTCACAAAAAGGATATCAGGGAACTGGAAAAAGTGCAGAGAAGGGCAACCAAACTGATAAGAGGTATGGATGAGCTCTGCTATGAGGAAAGATTAGAGGAACTGACTTTTTGCTCTCTTGAGAAGAGGAGATTAAGGGGGGAGGTATGGTTAACCTGTATAAATACATAAGTGGTCCATATAGTGAACTTGGTGTTGAGTTATTTACTTTACAGAGGACAAGGGGGCACTCTTTACGTCTGGAGAAAAGAGATTTAATCTCCAAATATGGAAAGGTTTCTTCACAGTAAGAGCTGTGAAGATGTGGAATAGATTCCCTCAAGAGCTTGTTCTGGCCAGCTCAGTAGATTACTTAAAAAGGGCCTGGATTATTTCCTAATTGTACATAGTATAACTGGGTACTGACATTTAAAGGTAAAGTTGATCCAGGGAATATCTGATTGCCTCTCGGGGGATCAGGAAGGAATTTTTTCCCCTGCTGGAGCAAATTGGATCATGCTTTTCTCTGTTTTTTTTGCCTTCCTCTGGATCAACTATGGGTATAGGATTGTGTATATAAAATTGTATGAATTTTTACCCCTTTTATTGGTTGAACTAGATGAACTTGTGTCTTTTTTCAACCAGACTAACTATTAGGGATGAGCACGATGTTTGAGTCAAATGTAAGTTCGACTCGAACATCGGGTGTTCACTGAACAGTAAACATTATGTGGTGTTTGCGGCAAATTCGAAAGCCGCGGAACACCGTTAAAGTCTATGGGACACTAACATGAAAAACCAAAAGTGCTAATTTTAAAGGCTTATATGCAAGTTATTGTCATACAAAGTGTATGGGGACCTGGGTCCTGCCCCAGGGTATCAATGCAAAAAAAAGTTTTAAAAAACTGCCATTTTTTCAGGAGCAGTGATTTTAATAATGCTTAAAGTGAAACAATAAAAATGAAATATTCCTTTAAATATCGTGCCTGGGGGGTGTCCTTAGTATGCCTGTAAAGTAGCACATCTTTCCCATGTTTAGAACAATTCCACAGCAAAATGAAATTTCTAAAGGAAAACATCTCATTTAAAACTGCACCTGGCTGTAATGTATTGTCGGATCCCGGCAATATAGATAAAAATCATTGAAAAAAACGGCATGGGGACCTGGGTCCTGCCCCAGGGGACATGTATCAATGCAAAAAAAAGTTTTAATAATGCTTAAATGCTGGCGGTTCTTAAAGGGAACCCTGTATATACACAGGGTTTTGGGCAGGGGTGCCATTTTGCCCCCATAAAAGGATGTGAGCCGTTCAGGAACCGGTTAAATATCGTGCCTGGGGGGTGTCCTTAGTATGCCTGTAAAGTAGCGCATTTTTCCTGTGTTTAGAGCAGAACCACAGCAAAATGAAATTTCCAAAGGAAAAAAAGTAATTTAAACTTGCTCACGGCTGTAATGTATTGTCGGATCCCAGCAATATAGATAAAAATCATTGAAAAAAACGGCATGGGTTCCCCCCCAGTCTATTATCAGGCCCTTTGGGTATGAATATTAAGGGGAATCCTGCACCCAAATTTAAAAAAAAATGTGTGGGGTCCCCTGAAAATCCATACCAGGCTCTCCAGGTCTGGTATGGATGTAACGAGTCCCTGCTCGCTCGATTTCACTCTCCCGACACTCCTCTGCGGCTATAGAATCAGATTGCAGATCGCAACATCTGATTGTTCGGTCATCCGATGCTCCGGGATTAGAATTACAGCTATGTGCCGTTCGAATCCAGTTGTGATAGCTCAGAACAAACACCAGGCAGGCTGTATGTAAGTTCAAACAGGAATCTCACTTTTATTGGATGCACACAAAACAATTTTATACACAGCAGTTTGAACACCCCGCCCCCAACAACCATTTTCTTATTGGTCGATTGTAAAGTACACTTTAGTCTTCAATTAAGGTCCTCTTGGCCATGCAAATGAGGACTTGAAACAGGGTCAGCAGGGATTGGTCTGATAGCTTGAATAGGAGGACTGATTTGTGTAACGACACAGAGAAGCACCAGGGGGTAATTAAAGTACATAAACAAACAGTCAAACACAGAACAATGCCTTCCTTCCAGACCATGGAGCCGTCTGGAGGGGGTTAGCCTTAAAATAGGGCAGCAGATCCCCCCCACTGTGTAATAGAATCAATGGAGAAATACTTCAGTATTCCAAGCTTCATGACAATACTCCCCCCTGGAAAACAGTCCAACAGCCACAGTGGGACCCCGAATGGGTCAACTCGAGGATGTTGGAAAAGTAGTCTTAAGGTTCCAACAGTATGAATCGGTCACACTGTAATATGGCAAATACAATTTCCCAGAGTCTGTGTCTCTTGGGGGGATATGGACCTGAATCCAAAGTAACACCAACTCAAGGGTCCTCAGGCATACAGCTCACAAAGAGCACTGTTCCCCCAAATGCCTGGGCCCACGATCGGTCGGCAAGAGGCTAGCATTCAGTCCCCTCCAAAAGCCTCTGTCCTGGCTCAGTCTGTCACATTTCTCCCTTGTCGGCAGATGACTAACACAAGAGGAGACCCCAGACAGATTTACTCCGAAGTTAGTCCATAGTTCCAGTCACCTAATGCATGTACCCACACAGTACCCCAAACAAATTGTTCCATACAGAGCATTACTTACCCAGCCAACCTCTGCCTTTCTCAGAGAACATGCCCACCACTTGGGACAGGCCTGGGCTGGCCCTTCTCCCTGGAGTCCTTTCAGCCGCTGGAGAGAAGACAGGGTAACTGGGCTCAGTCCGTCATGCTGTTGGGGATCTGGGCTGACTGCCCAGCATCCCTGGAGTATACAAGTGGGGACTGAAGTCCCATCCACTTTTAGTATGTGAAAATGGCACAGAGCTTGCAGAGCATGGCTGACATCCTCCTGTCTCAGTGTTGCACCATTTTCTGGGGTTGTGTCAGTGGAGACCAAAGTCCCATCCACTACCACAGGAACTCCCTCTTCTGTTAGTTGAGGGCAGATACCAGCAGCACTCTGCCCGGTTGCCAGCTCTTCTGCTGGGGACTCCACATCCTCCACTCTGGCTAACTGTTGGGGCAGGAGGCTTGGGGCAGGAGGCAGGAGTGGAGGTTTCCTCCACTCCCAAACTGTGTAACTGCCATTGGGGAGGTGAGCCGGCTGCTTCCTTTTCCATTCCCTCATCTGGATGTTGGTACAATATGTCTGTGGTACTGTCTCCCAGGTGCACGAATCTTTGCTGGGGAGGAAAGACTGCTTCCTTCACCCTGGCCAACTGTTGGGGAGGGACGACGAACACCTCCTCTCCCTTCTCCCCTGGTATCCTGATCTGCTGCTGGGAAGTGACCAGATCCTTCTTACCCTGAGCCTCCAGAACTGCCACAGATGTGGGGCAGAGGTCTTGGAACCTCTGTCCAGTGACCAGCGCTTCAGCTGGGGAAGTTCCTTGTGACTCCACAGATACTGCTGTTGGTGCTGGGCAGAGCACAGTGAAGTTTGGCCCTAATACCAGCTCTTCTGCTGGAGGCTCATCAGGTTGTTCTTCCTCAGCAGAAAAGTCTATTAAATCCCCTGTCTCTGCAACTGGTGTCTGGGGATAGAGATTCACCATCTCCTGTCCATGGAGCTCAGAAGATGCTATCAGTGCTGGGCAGAGGTTAGCAGAGCTCTGCCCTGTTGTCAGCACTTCAGGTTTGGGGACGACAATCTCCAGATTTTCCACTGCCGATTCTCTGGCATGCTGCTGGACAGGCACATTCCTCCATCCAATATCATCCCATGCAAAAACAGGATCATCAAGGTCAGTCAGCACTTGCTGCATCCGCCATAAGACCTCCGCGTCCATAGCTACGGGGGCAGGTTGGCAAAGCACACTGTTCCTCTGCCACATTGTCGACTCTTCAGCCAGGATTTCAGAGTTGTCAACTGGTATTTCCTGATAGTCCCAGGCAAAGGGAGCCCCACCCTGCTGCTGAGCAGAGTCTAGCAGCTGTCTGTAGGCGATCTCAAGCTCCCATTCCTGAACGGCCAGAAACTCCAAATCTTCCTGTGCCCAGTGCACTTCCGAGACATTCAGTCTTTGCTCTCTGTGCTCCATTATTTCCTCCAAATGCCACTCCCGATCACTCCCAAAGTCAGGGTCCCTGGATAGCCTCCAGTACAACAATCCCAGGCCATCGTAGTCAAAGCCTTCTGTGGGGCTGTCATTCGTTGTCCACGGGCACACTTGGGCTACATACCACTGGAGGGCTCTGTAGCTCTCGTCCAACCGCAGAGGAGAACTTTTCCCTGGTGTCGCTGCTCACGGGCTAGCGCTTCCTTCCAGAGTTTGCAGCGGATAGAATCAAACCATTCCAGCAGGACCTGCTCTGATACTGGTCCTCTGTGCTGTATCTGCATCTCTCGCAACCTCCTTCTGAATTCCTCTTCCATGACAACGTATCTGCACCTCTCCTCTCCTGCTATCCGGACCTTTGGATCCAGGTGATGGTATGGATGTGTTCACAGCAAGGAAGCACGATCCCACCGGTCCCTCTATGGCTCTCAAGTAAGTCTTTCAGCATGGCTGTCCTGCAGGCTGCATAGCTGGTCATTCACTGTGGTGGTTTGGAGTGTCCCAGTAACTGGAGAGCAAATCCCACCGCTGCCAACCAATGTAACGCACCCCTGCTCGCTCGATTCCACTCTCCCGACACTCCTCTGTGGCTATAGAATCAGATTGCAGATCGCAACATCTGATTGTTCGGTCATCCGATGCTCCGGGATTAGAACTACAGCTATGTGCCGTTCGAATCCAGTTGTGATAGCTACACACAGTAGTTTGAACACCCCGCCCCCAACAACCACTTTCCTATTGGTCGATTGTAAAGTACACTTTAGTCTTCAATTAAGGTCCTCTTGGCCATGCAAATGAGGACTTGAAACAGGGTCATCAGGGATTGGTCCGGTAGCTTGAATAGGAGGACTGATATGTGTAATGACATAGAGAAGCCCCAGGGGGTAATTAAAGTATATAAACAAACAGTCAAACACAGAACAATGCCTTCCTTCCAGACCACGAAGCCATCTGGTGGGGTTAGCCTTAAAACAGGGCAGCAGATCCCCCCACTGTGTAATAGAATCAATGGAGAAATACTTCAGTATTCCAAGCTTCATGACAATGGATATTAAGGGGAACCCTGCGCCAATTTTTTTTAAAAAAATGGCGTATGGGTCCCCACAAAATCTATACCAGGCCTTTCAGATCTGGTATGGATTTTAAGGGAAACCCTGCACCAAAATAAAAAAAAAATGGCGTAGGGGTCCCCCCCCAAAATCCATACCAGACCCTTATCCAAACACGCAACCTGGCAGGCCGTGCCACAGATCAGCTGCAGAGCTGATCTTTGTCTCACCTTTACTACTGTAGGTCAGCTGGCACCTGTTGTTCCACTAGCTTGTGTTCTGCTCTGTGCACTCTGCAGCTCTGGGTGTCGCCGGCCACACCTGTTGCCTAATATGATTCCTTCCTGCTACTTCCTGTCCAGCCCCTTATGTGCTTCCCTATTTAAATCCCTTTCAAACCAGCTACTGGTTGCTTGAGCAACATTTGTTTTGGGGCTCCCTTCGTGTAACCTGCCTTAAACCTGACCTCTCGTGAACTGATCTCTTGTGTACCAACTCGGCTTGTTCTGATTACGCTGTCTGCAGCCCGCCCTGACCTTGGCTCGCTATCCAGCTCTCCTTTAGCTTCATCCATCCATCCTTGTCTGACAGTGTCTCCTGGTACTTCCCTAGCGAGTAGGGTGAACCCGGGGGGGTCGTGACCTGGGGTCAGCACGCAGCTAAGCCCAAACCCTCATAAAGGGGTCCCTGGCAGAACACCGGCTGGCCCTTAGACTCCACGCCCTGGGGGATCCCGCGTCACCTGCTCGCCTGTGGGCTCACTGTAAGTAGTACCGTGACAGTTTGCTCAAGCAATGAGCGCCTCTGAGAATCGGCCACTGACCGAGGATCAAATGCAACATCTAGTTCAGAGACTTAACTCCCAGCAAGCAAATCAAGAGCAAATAATCCTGGTTCTTCAGGATCTTGCCTCCTGTCTGGATCGTCTGCAACTCGCTGCAACTTCAGCTCCTCCCGTTCCTGTTTCTGCTTCAGCTGCTCCCGTGTTACCTGCTACCCCTGGCAATCCCTGCCTGTATCTGCCGCTGTCACCTCATTTTTCTGGCGACCCTAAGGCTTGTCAGGGCTTCATTAATCAGTGTTCCATCCACTTTGAACTTTCCAGCAACCATTTCCCAACTGATCGCACCAAAGTCATCATCTCTCTCCTCTCCGGTGATGCTTTAGCTTGGGCCTCCCCACACTGGGAATCACACGATTCTATCACCTCCGACCTCCAGCTCTTTTTGGATGCATTTCGGAAAACTTTTGATGAGCCCGGCAGGGTGTCTTCAGCTGCTGGGGCCCTCCTTCGTCTTTGTCAGCAAGGAATGACAGTCAGCCAATACGCAGTTCAATTCCGTATGCTGGTCGCTGAACTCAAATGGAATAATGAGGCCCTTACTGCTACCTTCTGGCAAGGCCTATCTGAGCGTGTCAAGGATGAACTCGCTGGACGCACGATTCCTACCACATTGGATGACTTAATCGCATTAAGCATTCAAATAGACATTCGCTTCCAGGAGCGGGCCCTGGAGAAATCCAGAACCAGTCATCCCTCTGCTGGCCGTCCAGCACAGGTAGTCCAAACACCTGTGGAATCCTCTCCGTCTTCAACCTCTCACACGTTGGAAGAACCTATGCAGCTTGGGCCAACTGGCCTCACTCCTGAGGAACGTGCCTAACACATGGGATTGGGCTTGTGCCTTTATTGTGGCAATAAAGAACATCTTTTGAACTCCTGTCCAATCCTTCCGGGAATCTCCAGGGTCTAGCTCACTCGGAGGGAGGTGATCTAGACCGATCCATTAATTTTGTTCGCTTCCCTCATTTCACCCTTCCCGTGGCTCTCCACTGGGCTCAAAATGCCTATCAACTCTCTGCATCCGTGGACTCTGGTGCTGCCGAAAATTTCATTGAACAGTTGGGCATTGCCTTTGTTGCCTTGGCTATACCCCTCTCCGTGACCGCAGTAGATAGCTCCTTCTTGCCTATGAGTCCCATCCGGTTTAAACCCTCCTATTGAGTTACGCATTGGGGTTTTGCATGGTGAGGAGGTCTCTTTCCTAATTCTGCCTAAGTCCTCCAGTCCCATCATCCTGGGGCTTCCATGGTTGCAGAAACACTCCGTGAATCTTGACTGGAATTCTGAACAAGTATTGGCTTGGGGTTCTCCATGTCAGCAACAATGTATTTCCAAGGTGCTACCTCCTCCTTCCATTCCTCTGGCTGAGACCTCCACAACTCCCATGTTGCCTGCCCAATATCAGTCCTTCTGAGATGTTTTCTGCAAAAAGTCAATTGATCGCCTTCCCCCTCACAGAGACTTTGACTGCTCCATTGATCTGTTACCCTCTATCTATCCCTGAGACACAAGCCATGTCTAAATACATTCGGGAAAACCTGCAAAAGGGTGTCATCAGGAAATCTAACTCACCTGCCGGAGCCGGGTTCTTCTTTGTAGCGAAAAAAGATGGTTCACTCCGTCCTTGCACCAACTACAGGGGTCTTAACGCCATCACCGTGAAGAACTGATCCCCTCTTCCTTTAATTTCAGAACTCTTTGACAGACTGCGGGGTTCTCATGTTTTTACTAAACTGGATCTTAGAGGGGGCTATAATTTAATAAGAATCCGGGAAGGAGACAAATGGATGACCGCCTTTAACACCAGGGACGGACATTATGAGTATCTTGTGATGCCCTTTGGCTTATGCAATGCCCCAGCGGTCTTCCAAAATTTTGTTAATGAGATCTTCCGCGACCTTCTGTTTGTCTGTGTTATTGTATATCTGGATGACATTCTTATTTTCTCACCAGACTTACTTACCGATCATCTTCATGTGAAAGCTGTGCTACAGCGTCTACGGGACAATTGTCTATATGCAAAATTAGAGAAATGTCTATTTGAACAAAAACAAGTTCCATTTCTGGGTTACATAATCTCATCTCAGGGTCTCCTCATGGACCCAGCCAAACTTCAGGCCATCTCCGAGTGGCCCCAGCCCTCTGGTCCTAAAGCCACCCAACGCTTTTTGGGCTTCACCAATTACTATCGTCAGTTTATTCGTAACTACTCCATCTTGGTGGCCCCTATTACATTTCTCACCTGCAAGGGTGTCAATGCTCAGCTCTGGTCCCCTGAAGCCATTGATGCTTTCCTCAAACTCAAGGCAGCCTTCCTCTCCGCCCCAATTCTTCTACGTCCGGACGTTACTAAACCCTTTTCTTTGGAGGTAGATGCCTCTTCAGTAGGAGTCGGTACCGTCCTGCTCCAAGCTCAGAAGGGCAAGTCTCAGCCTTGCGGATTCTTTTCCAAGAAATTTTCTGATGCGGAGAAGAACTACACCATTGGGGACCGTGAGCTACTCGCTATTAAACTAGCTCTTCAAGAATGGCGACCTCTTCTAGAGGGTTCTCCCCATTGTATTACCATCTATACTGATCATAAAAATCTGCAGTATTTACAATCCACGAAACGCTTGAACCCACGTCAAGCTCCCTGGGCCCTCTTTTTCGCCCGCTTCAATGATAACATTACTTTTCGTCCAGGTGCCAAAAACCTTCGAGCCAATGTCAGGTCGTTTGATGTCAACGATTCTGAGAATCACTTAGATCCTGTTTCCATCATCCCTCCGCATCGTATTCTAGCCACTACTCAGCTCCAGTCTATGCAGCCTCCTCTAGGTAAAACTTTTGTAGTTCCCGCACTTCGCCCCAAACTCCTTGCTTGGGCACATGACTCCAAGTTCTCTGGACATCCTGGCATACCTGGTACTTGTGATCTCCTTCAGCGTCATTAGTGGTGGCCTTCTCTTCGTAAGGATGTCAAAGAATACGTTCAAGCTTGTACAGTTTGTGTACTATCCAAATCTTCCACATCTGCCCCTGCTGGGTTGCTGTTGCCCTTACCAGTGCCCGATATACCTTGGCGTTGTATTTCCATGGATTTTATCTCAGATATGCCTCCTTCAACAGGTTCTACAGTCATCTGGGTAGTGGTGGATCGGTTCTCCAAAATGTGTCACTTGATTCCTCTCCCAGGTCTGCCTTCTGCTCCCAGTCTTGCCAAAACTTTCATTAAGGGGATTTTTCGTCTTCATGGGATGCCTTCTCATATCATCTCTGACAGAGGAGTTCAATTTACTGCTCGGTTTTGGAGAGCCTTGGCCAGCTCCTTTGGGATTAAATTAGATTTTCATCTGCCTTTCATCCACAGTCCAATGGAACGTGTCAATCAAAATGTAGAACGTTTTCTCTGTGCCTTCATCTCAGCCCACCAAGATGACTGGGTGGACTTTTTGCCCTGGGCAGAGTTTGCCTTAAACCATCACTCCAATGCCAGTTCTGGAAAGTCTCCCCTCTTCACTGTTTATGGGCAGCATCCATCTGTTCCCTTTCCTGTTCCCATTTCTCTTCTTGTATAAGCAGCAGCTGAGACCCAAAGGTCCTTCAACTCAATCTGGAAAGAAGTCTCTGGGAATCGTCATCTAGCTGCTTCCAGGCATAAAACGGCAGCAGATCGTCATCGCCGTCCGGCTCCTAAATTCCTGCCTGGCGATAGAGTTTGGCTCTCTACCAAGCAGATCTGATTCTGGGTGCCCTCAATGAAATTTTCCCCTCGCTTCATTGGTCCATTTCTCATTCTCCGTCAGATCAATCCAGTTGCTTTCAAGCTCCATCTGCCCTCTCATCTCAGGATACCCAACGCCTTCCATGTCTCCCTGCTCAGGCCACTGGTCCTCAATCGCTTCTCTTGCCCTTCTTCTCACCACGCTCCTGTGGCTAATACCTCAGATCAGTATGAGATTAAAGAAATATTGGACTCCAAAGTACTCCCGGGGGAGGCTACTCTATCTCATTGATTGGAAGGGCTATGGTCCGAAGGAGAGGTCTTGGGTTCCTGCCACTGATGTCTCAGCCCCACGTTTGGTGACCAGATTCCATTGGAAATTTCCCTCCAAGCCAGCCTCCAGACATGTAGGGGGACCTCGTAAGAGGGAGGGTACTGTCACAGATCAGCTGCGGAGCTGATCTGTGTCTCACCTTTACTGCTGTAGGCCGGCTGGCACCTGTTGTTCCACTAGCTTGTGTTCTGCTCTGTGCACTGTGCAGCTATGGGTGTCGCCGGCCACACCTGTTGCCTAATATATGATTCCTTCCTGCTATATCCTGTCCAGCCCCTCATGTGCTTCCCTATTTAAATCCCTTTCAAACCAGCTACTGGTTGCTTGAGCAACATTTGTTTCGGAGCTCCCTTCCTGTAACCTGCCTTAAACCTGACCTCTCGTGAACTGATCTCTTGTGTACCGACTCGGCTTGTTCTGATTACGTTGTCTGCAGCCCGCCCTGACCTTGGCTCCCTATCTGGCTCTCCTTTTGCTTCATCCATCCATCCTTGTCTGACAGTGTCTCCTGGTACTTCCCTAGTGAGTAGGGTGAACCCGGGGGTCGTGACCTGGGATCAGCATGCAGCTAAGCCCAAACCCTCGTGAGGGGGTCATTGGCAGAATACCGGCTGGCTCTTAGACTCCACGCCCTTGGGGATCCCGTGTCACCTGCTCGCCTGTGGGCTCACTGTAAGTAGTACCATGATAGGCCGCAGGCAAAGGGAGGGGCTCTCTTGCCCCCCCCTCCTGAACCGTACCAGGCCACATGCCCTCAACCCATGCCGTTTTTTTCAATGATTTTTATCTATATTGTCGGGATCCGACAATTCATTACGGCCGCAAGCAGTTTTAAATGTCTTTTTTTTCCTTTAGAAATGTCATTTTGCTGTGGTATTGTTCTAAACACGGAAAAAATGCGCTACTTTACAGGCATACTAAGGAGGGGCGGTCAGGTATGATATTTAAAGGAATATTTCATTTTTATTGTTTCACTTAAGGCTTTATTAAAATCACTGCTCCTAAAAAAATGGCCATTTTGAAAACTTTTTTTTTTGCATTGATACATGTCCCCTTGGGCAGGACATACACTTTTTATGGCAATAACTTGCATACAAGCTTTTAAAATGAGCACTTTTGATTTTTCATGTTTGTGTCCCATAGACTTTAACGGTGTTCGCATGTTCGTACAAATATTTTTGCCTGTTCGCATGTTCTAGTGCGAACCGAACTTGGGGGGGTGCTCGGCTCATCCTTACTAACTACCGTATTTATCGGCATATAACACGCACCTTTTTCCCCTGAAAATCAGGGGAAAATCGTGGGTGCGTGTTATAGGCCAATCCCCCCCCCAATTTTGTGTGATCGGAGCGATTGCCGCGATCGCCACCGACATACACAGCCGTGTGTAAATTCAAATACGGCGCCTAGACTACAGGCACTTGACGGAGCCGAGATGCACATACCCGAGAGTCCTCGGCTTTTCTCGGCGCTGCTTACAGTCCCGCCCATAGGGCGGGACTGGGCGGGACTGTAAGCAGCGCCGAGAAAAGCCAAGGACTCTCAGGTATTTGTATCTCGGCTCCGCCGAGTCCCTGCAGCCTCGGCGCCATATTTAATTTTACACACGGCTGTGTATGACGGCAGGGATCGCGGCAATCCCACAAAGCTGCACTGGGGCAAGGCTGCACTGGGGCAAGGCTGCACTGGGGCAAGGCTGCACTGGGGAAAAGCTGCACTGACATGGCTGCACTGACAAGGCTGCACTGGGGCAAAGCTGCACTGACAAGGCTGCAATGGACACTGGGGCAAGGCTGCACTGACAATTCTGCACTGGGGCAAAGCAGCACTGACAAGGCTGCACTGACAATTCTGCACTGGGGCAAAGCTGCACTGACAAGGCTGCAATAGAGACTGGAGCAAGGCTGCTCTGACACTGAAAAGGCTGCAGATGGACACCGATAACGCTGCATTGATGGGCATTTTAATGTAAGTTTTTCTTCCTTAAACTTTACTCCTAAAGTTTTTTTCCTTAAAATTCCCTCCTAAACTTGGGGTGCGTGTTATACGCCGGCGCGTGTTATACGCCGATAAATATGGTATATAACTTTTATTTGCATATGGTGGATCTTTATGTTTGTTTATATATTTTGGCACTACCTGTTTGGGGAATTTAATTTCTTCTTTTTGTTGATTTTATTTATTATTTAAGGGTGGCAGCAGTTGCGGAAATCACTGTTAAAAGAGAAGTTTGTATGATTTGTTCCAAGTGCGGTTTTTTGATTATTATTTTCTTCATATGTCTCTAGGTCAGGAAGTGAAGAGAAATCTCCCTTGGGCTTCATTTACACCAGGCGGATCCGCTGCCACGGAGTCCGCCAGAGTCCGCCAGCTCAGCGGGAGATCTCTCCGTTGATCTCCGCTGAGCTGGCGGAAGACAGGTCCATCTCTACTCACTGAGCGGGGAGGGGCTTGTCGAGCGCCGCTGCTTGCTATGGAGAGATTGGACGAAAACGGACAGCATGTCCGTTTTCATCAGATCTCACCCAATCCGCCAGGGACGGATGTGAATATAGGACCATCCATGTCGGATGTCAGCAGACATGTCACCGATGACATCCGTCGCTCCATAGACTAACATGGAGCGCCCGTTCAGGTCCGCCGACAAAACTGACAGGCGGACCTGAACAGTGCGATAGTGTGAAAGAGGCCTTACACAAACAGCAAAAAAATCTCTGTCAGATGTTATAATCCTTTACCAATGTAACCAAAACAAACAACAATTTTTGGTTTTAGTTATACTTTAAAGGGACAATATAATGATTCCAATCAGGGTAAAGTGACAATGTCAGTAGATAGTCCACCCCTCAGGCTTTCATACTTACAGAGTCACTCTCCCACTCTCTTACCGAGTCACTCTCTCTCAGTACTTCTGGGTATACAGTGATGTGAGATTTGGTGTGGCCGCTCTAGTACTCAGTGATTGGTCCAGCTCTGTCACATGAGGGCGACCTTTTGTAAGTTCTGACCCGTGTGCTTTGGAAGTTACACTCAGCTGTCTTTCCTCACTCCTAGTAGCTGAATATATGGGAAGGGTATCAAAGGAAAGGTAATTATGTGCTGCTGGGGAGAGAGACATTAAAATGAACCTGTTGCTTTGCCTTTCATGTACAAAGCACAGATTCACTTTAAATATTTTACTAGCTAATGTGCTGCTATTTTATGTCAGATTAGTTATTGATAATAATAATAACGGAATGCATAATTGGTTTTTGGCAGTAAAGTGCAAGATATCATCTTATAGTAAGACATCCATCAGTTAAGAATATGTATAACAATGGAGAAAATGTTTTGAAGTATAATTAAACGCAGAACTTTTTTTTAGTTTTGGATAGAGTGGAGAGTGGTTAGAATGATTGTCAGTTTTTATTGCTGTCTGTGCCTCTGTTAAGGAGATGCCCAAGATTCTCTCAATTTGTCATATTTAAGCGGTTGTACCCTGTTTCCCCGAAAATAAGACCTAGCGTGATTGTCGGTGATGGCTGCAATATAAGCCCTAGCCCCCAAATAAGCCCTACCCTGTTTCCCCAAAAAAAAGCCCTACCCTGAAAGGAAGACCTACAAGGACTTTAACTAGGGCTTATTTGGGGGGTAGGGCCTATATTGCAGCCATCACCGACGATCAAGCTAGGTCTTATTTTCGGGGAAACAGGGTATACCTATTTTTTAAACTTTTACCTACAGGCAAGCCTATAATAAGGCTTACCCGTAAGTAAAAAAAATATCTCCTAAACCTGTCCTCTCGCAATTAACCGCTAACTGCAGCGGCGCATGCGCACAGGGAATTCTCGGCTGAAAGTCCGGCAGCCGCCGGACCTTGCCGGAAAAAAGTCTCCCGCGCACACGTGCGGGAGTGACGACATTGCGGCTCCAGCCACTCACAGCGCCGGAGCCACAAAAGCCGGAAGACACGCTGAGGGGAAATGTCAGCTCCCTCAGCGTGGACCGGGTGAGATGCCGGCGCCTCGTTCTAAGGTAAGTATCTCATAATGAGCTAGTATGCGGTGCATACTAGCTCATTATGCCTTTTCCCTTACAGGTGAAGGGGAAAAAAAAAAAAGGTCAGCGGGTATGCAACCACTTTAATATTTTCACTGAAAATGAAAGTAAAGAAAACCCCACATTTTGGATTGTCTCCATAAAAATTATAGAGGGGGAATCTTCCAATGGTGACACTAGTTCTGGTCACCTAAGGGATTCCCTTTATTTGCAGGGATTTCCTCTCACTTCCTGTTTGGCTATGGGACAGGAAGTGAAGGGAAATCTACAAAATGGGACAGAGATGGTGAAAAAAAATCTGACAGGAGTTATAACCCTCCTTAGCCCTATTAAAATAAAAAATAAAAAAGTTTTGCCTATAATTCTACTTTAGGATACCCTTGTAATGCAATCATGGTAGTTTTTATTGTTTTCATTATTAACACAGAGAAATTCAGAGGAATTTTTCATTTATCTCAATGCTTTGTTGATTGCGATGTTTATTATGTAACAGCGTTTTTATTTTTTTTATTATCAGTAAATATTAAAATGTTATAACACAATGAAAGCCAGAACACCACATAACAATCTAGAGGCACCAAAATGCACTAAATCATTAAAGGCAATTTAAATTATTATTGTTCTAAAGAGCTTTTGGTTACATGATGATTAGTAGTATGTTGTTATTGTGTTCTTCGTCACAGCCAACATTAAAATCTCCATACCATTGCAGGACAGAAGCGTCAAAACGTCATTTCCGCCCATAGCTCTTAAAGCAACATTTTTATTTTTTTTTTTATATGATATTCATTTTGTGTAAATATAAGATCTTAGGTCTTTTTGACACCAGATCTCATATTTAAGAGGTCCTGTAATGCTTTTTTTTCTATTACAAGGGATGTTTACATTCATTGTAATAGGAATAAAAGTGGCACATTTTTTTTTAAAGAACAGTGTAAAAATAAAAAATAAAAGGTAAAATAAAATAAATTAAAAAAAAAATGTAAATGTGCCCCGTTGCATGCAGAAGCAAATGTATACGTGAGTAGGGCTCGCATATGAAAACCGTGTTCAAACCACACATGTGAGGTATCACGGCGATCGTTTGAGTGAGAGCAATAATTCTAGCCCTAGACCTCCTCTGTAACTCAAAACATGCAACCTATAGAATTGTTTTAAACGTCGCATATGGAGATTTTTAAGGGTAAAAGTTTGTCGCCATTACACGAGCAAGCGCAACTTTGAAGTGTGACATGTTGGGTATCAATTTACTCGGCGTAACATCATCTTTCACAATATAAAAAAAATTGGGCTATATTTACTGTTGTCCCATTTTTTTAATGAAAAAAACCTGATTTTTTTCCCAAAAAAGTGCGCTTGTAAGACTGCTGCGCAAATACGGTGTGACGACCGCCATTTTATTATCTAGGGTGTTAGAAAAAATATATATCTAATGTTTGAGGGCTCTAAGTAATTTTCTAGCAAAAAAAATGATTTTAACTTGTAAACAACAGGTTTGAAAAATAGGCCCGGTCCTAAAGTGGTTAAACTGACCATGGTGTCAGGGCTCAGCAGCCATGACATACCAAGGTCAGTTTACAGAGGGGAGGGTATAGCCAGGCAGGATCAGCCAGGTTTTTTAGGTGATATGGGGAGCCAAATTACACAGCACAAGCACTGTGCTGTGTAACATGCTTTAAGAAAACAGAATCTTTTTTTTTTTTGGGTTAACAAACACTAATAACTGGCCTGTCTTAGTAATTCCTCTAGCTTTTATAAGTGAGAAATAGGATCAGATTGTCTGAGGGGATTAGGAAGCAATTTTGTTCCCTTCGCTGTTTCAAAAAAAGATCCACAATAAATTTCTTTCATATCTAATTCACAGAAAGATAAAATCAGCTTAAAGCGGAGGTTCACACAAAAATGGAACCTCCGCTTTTCGGAACCCTCCCCCCCTCCGGTGTCACATTTGGCACCTTTTAAGGGGGAGGGGGGTGCAGATACCTGTATAATACAGGTATTTGCACCCACTTCCGGGCATAGACTCCTGCCCCCCCCGCTGTCTGCTGGGAAACACACGGGTCCCAGAGACAGCAGGGACCGTCCGGATTGCGCAGTGCGACTTGTACATGCGCAGTAGGGAGCCGACGGCTTCACTTCCTGATTCCCTTACCGAAGATGGCGGCGGCAGCACCTGAGAGCCGAGCTACAGATCAGCTTTGGGTGCTGACATCGCGAGCGCCCTGGACAGGTAAGTGTTTAAAAGTCAGCAGCTGCAGTATTTGTAGCTGCTGACTTTAAAAAAAATTTGGCAGACCGCCGCTTTAACTTTACAAGATTTACACTAATATCAATTTCTTTTGTAGTCAGGGGCGTACCTAGAGCATTTGGCATCCGGGGCGGATCCTATATCTGGCACCCACCCCAACTTTAAAATGTAAAAACACCCCACTGTGCCCCCTGCATACCTCTGCACCCCCCAATATCTCTTTGTCACTACTGTGTACCCCCCTCTCAACAACTGCACCTCTGGACCCCTTTACACTACACAGCCCCCCCACAGGTCTGGACCCCTGCACAGTACACAGCCCCCCCACAGGTCTGGACCCCTGCACATTACACAGCCCCCACACTATCTCTGGATCCCTGCACACTACACAGCCCCCCCCCACACTATCTCTGGATCCCTGAACATTACACAGGCCCCCATCCCAGCTCTGAACCCCTTCACATTACACACCCCCCACCCCAGCTTTGGACCCCTGCACATTACACAGCCCCCACAGCTCTGGACCCCTGCACATTACACAGCCCCCACACAGCTCTGGACCCCTGCACATTACACAGCCCCCCACCACAGCTCTGGACCCCTGCACATTACACAGCCCCCCCCACAGCTCTGGACCCCTACACATTACACAGCCCCCCACCCCAGCTCTGGTCCCCTGCAGATTACACAGCTCCCCACAGCTCTGGATTCCTGCATATTACACATTGCCCCCCCACCCCCAAGCTCTGTATCCCTGCACATTACACTTTGCCCCCCAGCTCTGGACCCCTGCACATTACACACAGCCCCTGCAAGCTCTGGACCCCTGCACATTACACACAGCCCACCCCAGCTCTGGACCCCTGCACATTACACATTGCCCCCCACCCCCCAGTTCAGGACCCCTGCACACTACACACAGCCCCCCAGCTCTGGACCCCTGAACATTACACATTGACCCCCCAGCTCAGGACCCCTGCACAATACACATTGCCCCCCAACCCCCCAGCTCGGGACCCCTGCACAGTACACATTGCCCCCAACCCCCCAGCTCAGGACCCCTGCACAATACACATTGCCCCCCATCCCCCAGCTTGGGACCCCTGCACATTACACTAAGCCCCTTCCTACCTTACTGGGGCATGCATGCAGAGCTGGTGACACAGCAGCACAGAACAGAGGGTGAGAACTGCTGGAGTTAGACCCCTTTCACACTGGAGCGGTTTTCAGGCAGTATTGCGCTAAAAATACCGTCTGAAAACCGCTCCTAAACAGCCTCCGCTGTTTGTTCAGTGTGAAAGCCCGAGGGCTTTCACACTGAAGCGGTGCGCAGGCAGGGTGGTGAGAAAAGTCCTGCAAACCGCTTTTTTGGAGCGGGGAAGGAGCGGTGTATTCACCGCTCCTTCCCCGCTCCTGCCCATTGAAATCAATGGGACAGCGCGGCTATACCGCGGCAATACCGCGGCTATAGCAGCGCTGTACGAGGGATTTTAACCCTTTTTCGGCCGCCAGCGGGGGGTAAAACCGCACCGCTAGCGGCCGAATACCTCTGCAAGAATGACGGTACAGCAGCGCTAAAAATAGCGCTGTTGTACCGCCGACGCCCCCACCGCCCCAGTGTGAAAGGGGCCTTAATTTTTCATATTAACAAGCTAATAATTGGTTGCTAGGACCACCTAACAGTCAATTACCTACTGGTTAACTTGAAAAGTTAAGTCCAGCAGTTGCCGCCCGTCCTCTATTCAGTGCTGCTCACTGTCTCTCTCCCCTGGCTGTGAGCGGTGCAGAGTGAAACTGGTGGCCGGCCCTGGGTGTCAGTCACCCAGGTAAGGTCTGCACACGGGCACCCCACACCCTGTCACAGCTCACCTCTCCCTGCTTTGACTGTCACAGCACCGCCACTTCACTCGCGGGGGGTGCCAGGCTGACACCCCCCACAATGTGTGGCACAGGGGTGGACTGCCCCCTCCCCCCCCTGTTGGTATGCCACTGTTTGTAGTAAATCATTATTAGGTAATATCACCAGATTTATGCAATAGGGCGTTGCCAAAATCAATGCATAGTATAGTAATTCTAGCCAGATTTGCATTTCAATATTCAGAGCAGTTAAGATCAGATAAAATAATGACTGCTATAGCCTAAGTTAGTACATTCTCATCTTCTAATTTTTTAAAACAACAGTATGTCATGAAAATGTGGCTTGCAAAGCAGAACAAGCTTCTAAGTACTCCTGGTTGTCTGGCTCCAGTAGAAGAGCTTTGTTGTAGTCCTGTCCTCTTTGCTGGTGGATGTACCCAAGCAAAGCATGTCCAGTGGAATCCATTGGATTTTGGACAATTATGGTTTAGCAAGACTTTGCAGTTCTTTTATGGCATTTCCTCTAAACCAGGATGGACTTTGTATCTTTATCACTTCTTTAAAATGCCTTACTGCTTCAGACTCAGATTTTCTAGAATACAATAAATATTTTGCCCAGTAGAAATGGAGCTCTTGTTTCTGTTCAGGCCACATATTTTTCATGGTCAGAGTTTTGTCAAATTCTTCTTTTGCCTTTTGGTGTTCATTAGCTTTCATGTATACACTAGCCAATAAAATGTGAACTCCCACAGATGACTTGTTTAGCTCGACAGCCTTTTCCGAGTAAAATATTGCATTTGCAATGGCTTCAGCGTTTTGCTGCTTATTGTAATGGGTGGGCATTCTTATCAAAGATCTGTAGCACTTGGCAAGTTGAAAATAAACAGGGCAGGATGTAGGAGTTAAAAAAAGTACTTTCTTAAACATTGCAATAGCTTTATCCATCTGTCCATTTCTTCTGTAAAACGTTGCCACATATCGAAGAACATATGGAGATTCTGGTTGTTCTTGTAGAGCTTGTTCTATTAACATAGTTCCTTGATTATAATTCTTCATATCTAGATATTTCAAAGCAAGGAGAACCTTCAGCACTGTATCTCTAGGATTTAATCTAGAAGCTCGTTCCAAGAGTGGAAAAGATTTGTTTTCTGTGTAGCTGCTGTTGCGGAAACCTTCCATTCTATACACAGCCATGGCATGGCCTGAATTCAATTCTGGATCATCTGGGTCAAGTTCTAGAGCTTTTTCAAAGCACTCAGCAGCCCATTGATAGTATTTTCCTACAAAGGATAAGTAAGTCCAGCCTTGTTCACCATATATATCTAACAGAAGAGTGTTTTTCTTTGGAGGAGACTCGTATTGCTTTAAAATGGTCTCTACCTTTTCTGCATAGGTGAAACTCTTGTTAAACTGGTTCTGGTGGTAGAAAACCCAAGCAAAGTTAGCATACATGACAGTTCTCCTAACATCTGTATCTTCTGATATGCTGGATTCCTGGATCTGTGCCTCAGATTTTTGGAGCTGGATCATGGCTTCCTCATGGTCTCCTTTGAGATGCTTTAGGTAAGCCAGGAAGTTATACATCCTGTGTTTGAGTGCATCTGGCAAAAACATAATCTGGTCATTTAGCCTTTCTTCCACGTTATCAATGTCTACATCTTCTCCAAGCAGGTTCCAAGTAAAATGGCATTGAAGTTTCAGTAGACGATCCAACAAGGAATTCTTTAATTTGTCACTGAAAAGTTATACATAAAGAAAATCATGCATTAAAAAGAGTAATGTGTCATTAATTAAAGACATGCCTCAGGATTATAAGGCGAAATATTATATGAGGGCCACATGTCTGGCTGATCGTTGAACCAAAAAACATTTTATTGTTTGGGATGACTGGAATATACGCAAACAAACTTTTCGCAAAGTGAGAAAAAATTGCACATCATTTATTAATATTTGAAATAAGTACTGTTTTATGTTTTACTGTCCACAGCAGCCTACTAATCTCTTGTGTGTCCTTTCTAAACCAGTGTTCTATGGAACCTTAGGGCTCCTCTTGAGTTTGCTAGGGGCCGAGCAATGAAGAATTTCTGTCTCTCAGTAATCACTGACATTAATTATCGTTTTAACTATCTATGAGGAGGGTAGTCTTCCTACTGATCAACAATGTAAGAATTCACTTTTCAGCAGCCCATTAAAGTAGTATTAAACCCAAAAGCAAACATTTCTTATATTGCAGCTTACAAATTCACAGATATGATGGCTGCATTATTTTTCTTTTTTAGGCTTTCTTCTATTTTCATTTGGTGATCCAGCCAGTAAGTCTGTTTTTTTCAAAAGAACAAGCTCTCTTGCAGACTTGATCAGTTTACAGGGATGAAACAAACCATTTAATACTGGCAGGGGTGCTTACAATTATCAGCCTTTTTTTATGTAAATCTTCATCCCAGAAGGAGAAAAAACTGTTTGCTGTTCTGGGAAAAAAACTGTTTGCTGTAAATGATTATAAAAATTTGGCTTCAATTACTTATCTAAATTTGCTAGTACATTTAACTAGAGATGTGCACGACAGCAAAATTAGTTTAGTCCCAATTTGGATTAGTTCAATAACTTAATAATTTAGTTTTGTCATATGTGTTATGTTAAAATGATTCATTTGTTTTCTATTCTATTTTTTCTAATCTATTCTATTCTTTTATTTTCAATTCTATTTTTTCTTATTCTATTCTTTTATATTCTATTCGGTTCTAATCTATTTTATTTTCTGTTCTAGTCTATTTTGTTTTCTTCTATTCTATTCTTTTCTTTTCTATTCTATTCTAATTTTTTCTATTTTATTCTATGCTATTATATTCTTTTTTATTATATTCTGTTCTGTTTGTATTTTTTTACTATTTTATTCCTTTCTATTCTGTTCTATTCCATTTTCTATTGTCTTTTAGTCTATTCTGTCTTGTTATTTTCTTTTTTCTATTTTTTCTAATTTTTATTCTATTCTATTCCATTCTCTTTTATTAATCACTGGCCGACCAGCCGCCATCATTGTACTGTGGCAGGTCGGCTCATTCCCGCAAATCGCCATCACTGGCCACCTGTGATTGTTCCCCACAGTGACAGAATGGAGAATGTCCTGTGTAAACAAGGCAAATCTCCGTTCTGACAGGGGAGAGCACACAGATCCTGTCTTTCTGCTATGCAGGGAGATGGATCTGTGTGTTTCCCCAGGCAGCCCACCCCCCATACAGTTAGAAAACACTTGCAGGGAACATGTTTAACCCCTTGATCGCCCCTGATGTTAACCCCTTCCCTGCCAGTGTTATTAGTACAATAACAGTGCATATTTTTAACACTGATTACTGTAATAATGTCACTGGTTCCCAAAAAAGTGTCAAAAATGTCAGTTAGGTGTCCGATCTGTCCACCGCAATATCGCAGTAACGTAAAAAATCACAGATCACCACCATTACTAGAAAAAAAAATAATAATAAAAATGCCATAAATCTATTGTCTATTTTGTAGATGCTATAACTTTTGTGCAAACCAATCAATATACGCTTATTGCAAATATTTTTTTGACCAAAAATATGTAGAACAATATATATCGGCCTAAACTGAGGAGGAAATTGTTTGTTTTTTATATTTTTTGGGGATAATTATTACAGCAAAAAGTAAAAAATATAGCTTTTTATAAAAGAATTGTCGCTATTTTTTTGTTAATAGCGCAAAAAATAAAAACCGCAGAGGTGATCAAATGGCACCAAAAGAAAGCTCTATTTGTGGGAAAAAAAGGACATACATTTTTCTTTGGGTACAGCTTCACACGACTGTGCAGTTGTCAGTTAAAGCGACGCAGTGCCGTATCACAAAAAAAATGGCCTGGTCATTAAGATGGTAAATCCTTCCAGTCCTTAAGTGGTTAAGCAGCCTAAGTAGGAATCATCATCTTTTTTCTACTTGTATAATGTACTGTATTTATTGCAATATGTTTCCATTTTGAATACATTTTTGAATCCAAATTCAACTTAATTTTCAAGTTTGAATTCATTTTCTTATTCAAATTTGGATAATTAATTGCATTATAATTTATTTGAGATTCATTGAAATTGATTACTATAGTGCTTTGGAAAAAAATTTAGTCCAAATTTCAATTCATAGCAAAACAAATCGTACATGTCTACATTTAACGCTCCTCTACCTAAGACTGACAATACTCCCGTCTGCTGTGCCCCTGTGCTCATACATCCAGAATGGGGGTACCCTAGTACAGGAGGTAAATTACTGGCCAGATCACCAGAGGGGAAAAAAATTAGAAGATTAATGTAGCCACTGCATCTAATGATTGGTAAGCTGCAATATATTACATTTTTGGTTTGGGGTTTAATACCACTTAAAGTAAGGGGGCATTCCTCCACTGAGCTCCTGTGTTAGGGGATTTTTACTGTTTTTTTTCTGGCCATTTTTACAATTCATTTAATTTAATGATTATTACTAAAAATAATTTTGTTATACAGAGCAGGGGGTAATCCAAAATATTTTTTTTCTGGGTATCAAATACTCAAGGTATGCCACTTTACCATGAGTAAGGATAAGCTAGCTCCCCCTGAAAACCCTCCTCTAGTGATGGAGTGGGTGACCATATAAATTCTGTGGGTGGGACCCAGGAGTCTGGGGTTTGGGAACAGGTCACAACAAAGCTGTAAATATGCAATCCTGTACTGAGCTGAGCTAAAAAGCCCTGTGCAAAATTAGGGACAAATGAAAAGGAATAAAGGACAGAGGGACTTTGTTCCAAAAGCCAGACAGTCCCTCCAATTCAGTGACAGGTGGGAACTACTGATTATATAGTATGTGTCCATAGAAATACACAGATCTGTAGGATAATTGCAGGGACATGGTTGGTGAAGGAGTTGGTCCTAACTGATTCTCAGCATATTTTATTTGAAACTTTGTCTTTTTTATGCTCGGTATGTCAGTATATTAAAACCACTTCAGCCCCGGAAGGTTTCACCCCCTTCATGACCAGACCATTTTCTGCGATACGGCACTGCGTTGCTTTAACTGACAATTGCGCATTCATGCGACACTGTATACAAATAAAATTTATGTCCCTTTTTATCCAAGTAGAGCTTTCTTTTAGTGGTATTTAATCACCTCTACAGTTTTTATTTTTTGTGCCATCGATAAGAAAAGGCCGAAAATTTTGAAAAAAAAATGTATTTTTTACTTTCTGCTATAAAAACACATCCAATAAAAAAATCACTTTTTTTTCATCAATTTAGGCCAATATGTATTCTGTTACATGTTTTTGGTAAAAAATCCCAATATTGGTTTGCGCAAAAGTTATCGCGTCTAGTAACTATAGAATATTTTTATAGCATTTTATTATTTTTATGTTTTGTTAATAGTAATGGCGGTGATCAGCAATTTTTAGCGGGACTGCGACATTGTGGCAGACAAATCAGACACTAAGTGCCACTTTTTGGGGACCAGTGACACTAATAGTGATCATTGCTGAAAAAAAAAAAAATGCACTCTCACTGTACTAAGGACACTGGCAGGGAAGGATTTAACATCAGGGCAATGAAACGGTTAAGTGTGCTCCTAGGAAGTGATTTCTAACTGTGTGGGGAATGGCATAACTGGAGGAAAACAGCCGCTCTGCCTCTCCTGTGAACGATTGGTCGGTCCTGGCAGCCATCGCGGCTGCCGGACCCGCTGATTGGCTCCAGCTGTGTCCAATCACAGTGGGAGTGGGTCGGCGGCAGCACGCCCCAGACCCCGATGAGGAAACAACATACTGGTATGTTGTTTCGCGCAGCTAGGCCGCCCTGCCTCAGTAATTGTGCAATGGGCAGTCTGGGAGCCGTTAAAATGGAAGGACAACGGTTCTCAACCTATTCCTATTGGTCTCTCTATAACATGGGTAGGCAACCTCAGCCCTCCAGTTGTTTTGAAACTACAAGTCCCATGAGACATTGCAAGATCCTGACAATCACAGACATGACTCCTAAAGGCAGAGGCATAATATGATTTGTAGTTTCACCACAGCTGGAGTGCCAAGGTTGCCTACCCCTGTTCTATAAGGTACTTTATTATCATTTGATCGACTGCTGTCAAAGGTGAATAAGGAGGAATGCAGTACAACTTGTTTTGATCAGCAGGTGCTGCTGGCAGTATACAGTGTGTCAGTGCCGTTTAGATATATCCTTGATATAATCCTCTTACAGCAGAAAAGCAGACACGAAAGGCCATCTGATCACTGGACTCCAGACACACATCTACACAACAAAATTTTGCTCCAAATCTGGGAGCAGGAAATGTATAAATAGGTGGATTTTTAATGTATGCATTTACCTTAAAGCGTTACACCCAAAAATGGAACTTCCGCTTTTCCGGTTCCTCCCCCCCTCCGGTGTCACATTTGGCACCTTTCAGGGGGAGGGGGGAGCAGACAACTGTCTAATACAGGTATTTTGCTCCCACTTCCGGGCATAGATACCCGAGCCACCTGTGGGTATCTACGCCACTTCCGGCACCTTCTCCGTCCCCCCCCCGCTGTCTTCTGGGAGACACACAGGTCCAGAAGACAGCAGGGACCAGTGGGATAGTGCAGCGCAAGTCGCGCATGCGCAGTAGGGAACCGGGAAGTGAAGATGCAAGGCTTCACTTCCTGATTCCCTTACCAAAGATGGCGGCGGCAGCACCCAACAGCCGAGGAATAGATCGGCTTTGGGTGCCGACATCGCGGGCACCCTGGACAGGTAAGTGTCCTTATTTTAAAAGTCAGCAGCTGCAGTATTTGTAGCTGCTGACTTAAAAAAAAAAAAACCAATCGGCGGACCTCCGCTTTAAGTAGAGCCAGAACAATCCATTGTCTTATAATGCAGGAGAATAAGATATCAAGGGACAATATGTAGTGGCTATATAAAAGTAGTACGCAAACCTGAAAACATCTATTTATTGTATAGTATCTAAAAAATATAAGGTCACAGAAAAATGAATGAAAAAAAAACAAAAAAAATGTGTCTCTTAGCAAAGAATGTGAACAGGTACATAGAAGATACATTTACAGCTAGAGGAGTCTGGTCACTACTAGCACTTTGGATGATAATAGATTCTTACCTCATTCTGCGTTGTTGTCTTCAAGTGTATTGCCTATGTCGTTGTCTGGAGCTTCTTGATGTGCCTGTTGGATGAGATTCTCTATATATAGAGTTAGGTGCATACCACATGACCATGTTCCATGGTGATAAAATGAAGAATGGAAACTGAAACTTGGTGTTTTCAGAGAAGTCACAGCTACTATGATGCCTGGGAGTAGAAGGGGGAATCATTAGAGGGGCTGCTGAGAAAATGTTAACATAGAGAATCTGGGTACATGAGACAATAGCACACAATCATTACTGTATTATTAAAGATTGAATAGGTTATAGTTGGCACTGACCTCTGTATCCCCTGTGATATTTCAATTAAAAAGAGCCGATGACAGACGTACCCAAGGAGACTTCAGCATTGTCACTGGTCACAGACTGTGCAGTAAGATAGTGCTAAGATAGTCATAGACGGATCGAAATTTGGATGATTCAGCAGAGACAGAGACTCAAAAAGTGAGCATAGATCTCTCTAATGGAACCGTGGATAGCAGTAGAACCCAACAGAAGTTATTTTTTTTAACATTCTTTATTTAAATAAAGGAGTACACCTTGTACACTTCACAGAAAAACAACAAATTAAATTATTTATAAAGATCAGAGCAAGAAACATGATATATGTACAGGTTAGAAGGGATCTGTTGACGTACACAGCTCAATGTGATCTGAGCTTCCACATACATTATAAAGTACAAATAATGAAACAAAGATATATTCCCAGTGTGTAGGTGTCTCCTGTTTGTTATTTGAGAACAAGAAAACATATAGCTGGGAAGATACCCCAGCATAGCAGAAGGTATAGATGCTAGTATAGAAGAGAAGAGGAGGAAGACTAAAACAGCCACCCACAGCCCAGGGGAATCAGTTCATCAAGGGAGAGGAGAAAAAAACAATAAGGAATAGGGGAGGAAGGGGGAAAAAGACCAGAATGATATGGAAGAAAGGGTAGGGGAAGAAAAGATGAAATCACAAAAAGAAAGGAGCCATTAATGTTCAAAAAAGCCAATCATAGTATACCAATGAATAATATCCACATTACAAATCAAAGTTATGTGTTATTAACCTGAAACTGTCTGCCTGGACCCTCAGTGTTATGCAAACATACAAATTGATCTCTTTCTGGTAAGAGGCTGTGCATTGGGGAGCAGCACCTGAACACTGGAAGCAATTTATATGCTTTAAAATGTCAATAAAAGTACTTTTATTCACTTGGTGGACTTTTGATAACATTTTGGACTTTTTATACACATATATCAGTTATATCCTATATGAATGTTGGCTGATTCTTGGTATTGTATGCACATAACTTTGATTTTTATTGTGGATATTATTAATTGATGTACTTTTTTATGTGATGAATTTATTATGATTTGTTTTTATGTATTTATATTGGGTTTATAGGGATATGTGGACAAATTTATTTTATATAAGATTCTAATGTCACCAACTAATCTCCACAAATTTACACTTAATGGTGAGTTTGAAAGAATGGATTCAAATATTACTGTAGTGGTTGAATCTTTACAAGCCAGTAAAAATTTAAGGGGTTGATTTACTAAAGGCAATAGACTGTGCACTTTTCAAAGTGCAGTTGCTCCAAAGCTTAGTAAATGAGGTAACGCTTCACTTTGGAAAGATTACCCAATTACATGCAAGGAAAATTTAAAAAACAGCATTTTTGCTTGCAAATTATTAGATAATGGAAGTCAGCAGAGCTTGTGCTCATTTACTAAGCTCTGGAGCAGCTGCTCTTGCAGAGCGCAGTTTATTTGCCTTTAGTAAATCAACCCCCTAGTGTTCTAGTAAAATAGTACTTTTGGACCTCTTACTGGTTCAGTCTGGTAGCCCACACTCCATCCAAGACTGCAGACTCCACAGGCGCTATATAAATCCTGTATAATAATAATAATAAAGCCTGGTACACACTATTTTTTTTTCGCTCATCCTAGTGGGCTGAATGAAAAAAAACTGACAGCTCAGGTTGGAGCTGCTGTACTAAATATGCAATGTTAGTATAGCGATCTCCCCTGCTGTTCTATTTCTATTGTGTTCTGACAGAGGGCAGCCCCCCGCCAGAACTCTCTGGTCAGTACTCTCAGCCATTGGCTGGGAGCGCTGATTGGGAGCCGATCGGCAGACCTTTTTTGGTCATGCCCCTTCTGTCGGACTGGTTGCAGTACACACGGGCCGAATATGCCGCCTGATATTCGGCCCGAGTGTACTAGGCCTAAGAGACTGAATAATTGGGTCAGAGCATCATTAATATTACCTCAAACAATATTTTTTACTTTCTGCTATTAAACACATCCAATAATAAAATTTAAAAAAATCGAAATTCTTCATCAATTTAGGCCAATAAGTATTCTGCTATATGTTAGTGTATATTGATTGGTTTGCGTAAAGTTTATAGCGTCTACAAACTATTGGATATAGGTATGGATTTTTTAAAATTTTTTTTACTAGTAATGGTGGCGATCAGCAATTTTTAGCAGGACTGCAACATTGTGGCAGACAAATGGGACACTAAGTGACACTTTTTGGGGACCAGAGACACCAATACAGTGATCAGTGCTAAAAAATGCACTGTCACTGTACTAACGACACTGGCTGGGAAGGGGTTAACATCAGGGGCGATCAAAGGGTTTAATGTGTTGCCTGGGAGTGCTTTCTAAATGTTGGGGGGGGGGTGCTTTGACTGAGGGAAGACAGAGATCCGTGTTCCTGCTTAGTAGGAGTAAACACAAGTAAACACAGGATCTCCATCTTCCCCTCTGACAGAGCGCCGATGTGTCTTGTTTACATAGGAAAACCGCCATTCTGTCTGCCCTGGGAATGATCGATGGGTCCCGATGTGTCCAATCACAGCGGGAGTGGGTCGCTGGCGGTGCATGTGTGCGCTCCAGACCCAGCAATCAAAATCACATACAGGTATGCGATTTCGCGTTGAAGGGCCACCCTGCTGCAGTAAATGTACATGTGGAGGTCCAGAAGCGGTTAAAGTCATTTTGCTGTGCTATTTGGTGAAGTCAATGCTATATCTTTAGACAGGTCTGTTTTTTTTTGTTTGAGAATAGTCATTGTCATTCTCTGATGTTCTTGAAAGTGTCACTCTGGTATCCATCTGTCAAACCTTCAAATTGATGACACCCCTCTCCTAACAGCTCAAGTTCCACACCTTTGTAAGTATATTTGTCTATTCCTAATCCAATTTTGTCTTCTGAATATTTGAGCCAAAGACATCTCTAAAAATAATTGTGTTTTTTAAGCACCCTCAGCAGAGCCCCACATCCTTAGTGGCTTATGAATAGTGGTGTACTAAAGATCAGGGCTCCAGGGGTGGTATATCCATGGCTTATGCGTCCTTGCTCACCTCTCCTCTGAAACATCTGTACATGCTGTCCTGGGAGAGGCATCTGGATTTCTCACTGGAATTCCAGGTTCCAGGTCTCTTACAAAGGCATATTGAACGTCTCTCTGATAGAAAAGTGGTTATGAGGTGGTACTTGGTCCTTACTCGCCTAGCCAGGATGTACCCAACTACATCAACAGATTGTTTTAGAGGATGTTCCTTATGAGGCACCATGTTCCACATCTGGTGGGAGTACCCTCAGATCAGGCGTTATTGGAGTAGAGTCTTTTCCATAATTTGTAAAATAACAGGTATTGCAATCACTTGTGAGCCTTCTATAGCTTTACTGAATGATCTCCCAGTAGGACTGACACGCCCTCTGCAGTGTTTGGTCAATTTTATACTAGTGGCGGCCAAGATCACGATTGCTGGGTCATGGAAAACACCCTCTGTATCCATTCGATGGCTGAAGCATAAAATGTCCTGGATCATCATTCATGAAAAGGTTGCTAGTGTGGTAAACAAGCTTTATGAGAACAACTTAGGAACCATTGGCACCCTATGTGAAGGTACCTCTGTCTTCTACTCTGTGACAACTACAAGATGGTGCTGTCATCAGAGATTCCTGGATCTCCCTTTTCTTTCTTCTCTTCTTTTCCTTTCCTTTCCTTTCTTTGACTCTTTGTCTTGTCTGCACTCTTTCTTGAGCTCTTTTTTTTTTCTCTTTTTCTCTTGATTTCTTTGGAATTTATTATATGTTTATACTATTGCCAACGTTTCGCGCATACAGGGTACCCTCTAATATGTTAATTGATGGGAAATATGATGGATGGTTCCCTACTGCACTTTGATCATGTTGGATGCTTTTGATGTTCAGGTCTGGATTGATTTGTTCACTACCTCTCATCTCATACACTGTACTTACAGTTTTTGGGCTGATGTTCCCTTCATCCTACTGTTTTCTAGTATTCCCACTACATATGACATATGTTCTAAGGGATTAGACCATTGTGATATGCATGTACATTGAATTATGTTTGGTGTGATTGGGAGTTTTTTTTTTTTTGCAGCAAATGATGCTTGTATACAACAATACAAAAGTACACAAAAAAAGTCTTCAAAAATCTGGTGAAAAAACAGGAGAAAATAAGTATATTTCATTACATGTAATGGGGTTGATTTACTAAAGGCACATAGAATGTGCACTTTGCAAGTGCAGTTACTCCAGAGCTTAGTAAATAAGGGAGAGCTCTGCTGACTTCATCATTCAATCATGTGCAAGATAAAGTGCATTTTTTTATTCTCCTTGTATGTGATTGGGTATTCCTTGTAAAGTTGGGCTTTACCTCATTTACTAAGCTCTGGAGCAACTTGCAAGTTGCAAAGTATATTTGCCTTAAAGTAGAACTATAAGCACAACTTTTTTTTCCATTTTGGGTATAGTAAGGGAGGGTTATAACCCCTGTTAGTTTTTTTTTGTTTTTCTTTGCCATCTGTGTCCCATTGAAAGATTTCCCCTCTATTACTTATCTGGGGCCAACCCAACAGTTGGAAATTTCTTTTACTTTTACTTTCAATGGTAATGGTAAACAGGACAAATAGAGAGGGGGGGATCTCCCTAACGGGGGCACAGACAACATTAAAGACCTGACAGGTGTTTTAATCCACCTCCACTTTATGCAAAACTACAAAAATGATTTTCCTTTAGTTATACTTTAGGTAAATCAACCCCAATGATTTCCATATTTCCATATTTCGGTTTCTCTGCATTATTGTTGAGAGAACTGATCCGAAAAGGCAAAATACTCAAAATTGGCTATTTTTTTGTTACATTCCTTAAATACTGCATGCTTGGATCACTGCTTAATTACCACATGCATTTAATTATTTATTTCCTTCAGTGAATTTACTTTAACCCCTTTGCATGCAGTATTTACTGACAGTTTTGAGCATTTTGGATCGCAGACGATATTTAGGGAAAATGTGTACGGACACCTAAATACCCCATGTAAGATGCTTTTGTGAATGGAGCCCAGTATTACCATTGGTGCGGGAACGCATGTCAGTCCTGGCTGCAATCAGGTTTTTTTCTGGTAATCACTGGGTAGTGCAGAGACAGCAATACTTTATTTCACATGCTAGGCCCAGATTAGACAAGGGCCAATTCACCTACCAGCGTGTCTTTGGAGTGTGGGAGGAAACCAGGGTACCTGGAGGAAAGCCACAGAGGCATAGTGAGAATGTGCACACTCAAGGTAGTGCCATGATTTGGATTGATGACCCTAGTGTTACCAGGTTGAAGTGCTAACTACTGTGTTGCCCATGCATATATCTGATACTGCTAAGTTGCTTAGGCAATATCAAACAGAAAAACGTAACTGGAGAGTTAGGCACTGAAACCCATTGAATAGTGAAAAAAAACTGTCACATTTTCTTTTGTTCTGTCACTCATCCCTTTGACAAAGAATTGGCTGCACAGGAAGGAATGTGGACCAGGAAAAATGAGCTAGAACGGAGAAACATAACTAAAATATAATTGGAGAATGGAAAGTGAAACTAGCTTGTCAATAGATCACACATGACACAGAGATAGCATAATCAATGTATCATTTGTATTATCAATGCAGCTGATAAAGGTTTTAGCAACTGTGCAAAACACAGCCACACGTCATTTACTGTAGGGGTTTAAAGTGAACCTGTCAGGATAGAAATATATTCTATCCTGAATATCCTGACATTTTATCTTGAACCATTATCACTGAAGATTGTTTTTGGACACTGAGCATCTTTGAAGTATCTGGAGTTTTGTACATATTATAATTTATACATGTTTACACATGCACTTTATATTGTGGTATTTTTAGTTAGTATGATTTTTGATACAAGATAATGCATGTCATTTGTTTGCATATGCACTATAAACCGTTAGGTCATATTGCATTGAAGTTGGATTTACACATTAACGCATGTCAGTAGTGCGTTTCTTTTTATTATATTGTGATTGCACTGCACTTTTTCAAGGAATATAGCACTAGTGTGTTTTTATGAATGTAAGTTAGGGACCCTAGCTTGTAAGCTCCTTGCAGGCAGGGGCTGATGTGAATGTAATATATAAAGTATAAAAAACTGTTGGCGCTATAAGTACCTGTAATAAATACATTCAGACTGACAGGTTTGGTGCCCCTTCTCTGCCTCAGCTTGTGGCACTTGGACGCGTTGCACCCTGGGCACTTGCCCAGGATCGGCCCTGCTTCCACTGCCCTGCACTTTCTGCTGTCAGCTGGAAATTCACAACTGACAGATGAATGTAAACAAACAGTGGTGATGATGCCAATAAAACAGCGTGAGGTCCCCCCAAAATTCATACCAGACACTTTAGGTCTAGGGTGGATTTTAAGGGGGACCCTTTGAAAAAAAAGACATGGGGATCCCCCCAAACCCCACTCCAGTTCCTTTGGGTCTGGTCTGGATTTTAAGGGGGAACCTCATACAAAACAATAAAAAAAAAAAGCGAAAAAGCGTACCTGCACCTCATCCAAAGATGCAGCATGAATGGCCAGCAATGGGGGGGAGGGGGGTAGAGCATGTGGCCCTCTCCTCCCTGGCCACATGCCCTCAACATAGGGGATACCTTCCTAGGGGGGATCCTCTGGAAAAGCATGCTGATGAGGACAAGGGCCTCTTCCTCACAACAGTGGTCCAGTGGTTTTGGGGGTTTGAAGGCTGAGGGTTTATCGGAATCTTAAAGCACCATTTAAAAATAAGGGGACCCTAAATACTGATACTGCTCCCCAATGTGGATACATAGTACCCCTACTAATTTACAAGAAAAAAGTGCACCCTAGAAATAAACACACCCAAAAAGTCCTTTATTTAAAAACAATGTCCCACGATATACGTCCTTTGTTACTCACATTCTCCAGCAATGCATGTCCATGTCAATCATAAAGAATGAAGCCCGCCAAGCCACTAAAAGAAAAAGGCCTGCCTAGCCAAGCCTGATACTATTGTTTCATTCTTGCTGAATGACAAATCAGAGTCCCCCCTGCTAAACTAAACAAAGAGGCAAGGTCATCTGGTTGACGTCATTGACCAAAGATGCTGGGAGTGAAAGCTCACTCAGTAGCACTTCCAAAACTATACTTCACAGCAACTGTGGGTGACACAGGATCATCTTGCAGCCCTTGATAATGCTCCTTTTTGACTTACAGCAACCCACAGTCATCTATCTTCTCTTACCCTGCAGCACCACCCCCCTTCCACCCAAGTTCTCAATGATCCTCCCCACCCTCTCACCTCCGAGCACCAATAGCTTTGCACCAACCTGCACTGAAGCACCTCTATATTGCTTCTGTCACTTATCCACCCTATGTTACCCTGCTACCCCACCCCACCCAGCTCCTCTTTGTCACAATTCTGCTCCCACCTATTTCCAGCATACCACAATCTCAGCCACCCTCTATCTTCCAGCTCCCTTGCTCCTAAATCTCCCTGTCATGATGCCCCCACAAACCTAACCCCTTTCTCTTCCCAACCATTATCCAGGTTGTCTCACCTCTCACAGTCCCATGTCTGTCTTTACCGCCCACAGTCCTGTGTCTGTCTTTACCTCCCACAGGGCCATATCTGGATTGGTAGGGTGGGTTGCTGAGAAACCTTCCCTATGTTATTTTTTGCTGATACTGCTGTGTTATATACAGATGTGACACCATTTGAGTGGTTGGTGTAAAAATAAGCTTAATATTGTAAAAAGCTTTCAATAATGATGACTGGTTGTGAGACAAATTTCCTTAATTATGTCTGAGTCAGTTTAAATCAAACTGTGTGTTTTATTGTACACACAAAAATAGAAAAATACTTACAAAAATAGTACATTCATAATTAGTGTTGCTTCATATATGATCAAAAGGATTCAAGTATAGTTCATTTGTTTCAAAAATAGGAAAATAAAGTTCATTGACTATGCATCAGGCCATGTGGCCTTCCTTTGTCTTGGCTTTTGAAGATGGCCGATTAACTCTATGTATGCTGAAGAATAGCTGACAAAGATCTGTGTGCTGTAGAAGCAGATGTGTGTAGCTTGCAGGAAGTAAAAGAGACTGAACATCCTTCAGCTCTCCCTTACATCAGAAACTGGATGATTTGAATTTGCGCCCAAAAACTAAACCCTCCCATAATTAGTCCCAATATCACCTCCCCTTTTACTATTCACAAGGGTGGGGGCAAAAGAGTAAGTAATATGTTCAGCATCTCTAATTAGATAAAAACACGTGAAGAGTGGAATTCCTTCTACACAGGATATAGATGAAATTCCATTTACACAGGAAATGGGCGAGGGGCAGCCAGTCTACAGAAAACACACAATATCCATGTCAAGATATCAGTAACATAGGAATACCCTTAGAAACATATAAAATATTTATAATATCTGTCAAAATCCTGACAGTTTCTAAAACCCAAACCCAGCTCGAATATCACATCTGTAACCTATTAAATCAATGACTCATTCATACTAATTAAGGGAGAACTCTGCAGAGCTATATTTTTTAAACCAAATGAAATTTTGAATATTAACCGGTTCCCGACCGGCGCACACCGATGTACGTCGGCAGAATGGCACATCTGGGCAAATGGGCGTACCTGTACGTCCATTTGAATTCCCCGCTGTGCCATTGCGTGCACGCCGCCGGCGGCGCGCGCCGGCCTGGGAACTCCGCGAGTCAGGTCACGGGTCTCGCGGACTTGATCGCCGCGGGGATACCCGCGATCGGCTCACGGAGAGGACGAACGGGGAGATGCTGATGTAAACAGCATCTCCCCGTTCTGCCTAGTGACAAGTGTCACTGATCACTGCTCCCTGTCATCATCATCCATGTCGCAATCACTCTGTCTTTGATCTAATATTTTCAGATGTAAATTCATTTGTAACTGAGTTTGCAATTCCAAAACCCATTCTTCTTTTAAGCTTATTTTGCAATAAATCATCTCCTCTCCTGATTTCATTTCTAATTCAATAATATAATTTTTTCATGGGATAGTAGGCATCATGCAAAAATTACCAAACATGCATAGTAAATAAATAAACAGACCATACACCCATTTCATTAAAATAATAATTCTTTATTCTATATTTATTGGATAAAATTGGCCACGGCCTGATTTATTGGTTTTATTCTATTTTTTAATACCAAACCAAATCTATTCATAACATCAAATCCATTCTCATAAAGCATATTCTCAACCAAACTTTATTTTAACCATAAACCATACTCAACCCAGCCACTGAGACTCGAGCTGAATCAGCATTTATCATCAAATCTTCTTCTTAAATCTCCCAAACGACAGGAGAGTTGATATTTCCATCAACTCTCATGTCCACAGAACCCCAGACCGCGGCCGACTCTATGCATGTTTGCAAATCAGAATTAAAAATATCTAAGCCTACCTCAGATAAATGAATGCCGTCAAATCTATACAAACCCGGTAAGTTTCCTTCCAGTTCCATATGACGAAACGACAAACCTAAATCGGGGACTAAAAATTTCTCCATAGCCCTATTTATCCTTTTCCTAACTTTATTTAGAGATTTAAAAACTAAAGAATTAGACCAACATAAACGTGGAATGATTTCTGAAAAGACCAAAACCGTGTTTGGTGAATTGATCCGCAAAAATCGAAATGTGTCCTGCATGGAAGAAATCAAATCTAAAGTCTTCACTTTCCCAATATCATTACCACCAAGATGAATTACGATTATATCCGGAGAAGTATATAAAGCATATAATCTACCTAACTCGAAAACCAAATCTTCCCATAACATACCCCTCCGTCCATACCAATGAATGCAAAAAGAGGAAGGATCCAGTCCTAGATTTTCAGAGTATATTCTATGAGCTGCTCTCTGTTGTGCCCAAAAAACAAAAGAATGGCCCACAATCCACACTGTGCGGTGAGGACCTGAAATAAAATAACAATTTAATAAGGACGAATGTATAATTGAAAAGAATTAGAACTCCATCTTCCTATTTTTTTGATGATATTATCTTGTAAACCGATTCGAGCGGCCTCAGTAGCCGCTCCTATTCTAAATGAATGACATGTGATCCTTAAATGACTTAGACGTAAAAACACCAAACATCTTTTTAAAACTGTCGAAAATTGATAAACAGTTAAAGGAGAACCATCCTCGTGAATAAATAAAAATTCGGAAATATTAGGCCGTAATGCAAAGTAAAAACGTAAAGTTTTAACTGGACAAATATTAACATCCGTGCATTCTTTTAAATTTATCCAGGCCCCTAGACCTAGAGGATCCGTTTTACTAAAACGCAGGAAAATGCGCAGACCATCCGATAGAAACTCAACGTTTGATGATAACATTCCCGATGTACTTGTCTTAGAACAAGGTAAAACTTCGGAAATCCGAAACGCAGCAAAAAACGTTAATGTAAAAACCGAAGAAAAAAGTGCAGCTTCATAATTTGACGAACATACATATCCCGTTGCCATACAAATTCTTGACAACATATCAGGTGTTATCGGAGATCTACTATCCTTAATAAAAATTTTTCTCTTATATCCCTTTAAAACCTGTCTCACCGAGAAAAAACTATGACAAGGAGGCAGGCTGTAAAGGCGCAAAAAGAAAGAAATTCCCGATAACGTTTTGCAAATATGAGACCAGGAGTATTTCTTCTGAATTAACGATTGAAGAAATAGCAGCACAATACTTTCGGAATATTCCGAAACAGTAACATTCAAAGCTAATAAAAAATTAGACCACAAAAGCCACGAAGAAGTATAATTCTTCCAAGTAGAAGGGGCTACAGAATTCTTAATATTCTGAGATATCAAATCAGATCCCACAGATGCGACGGGCAAAGTGACCCCACCACATCCGCCTCTGGCATCAATTCGAAAAATCGTTCCATCTGTAAGCGAGATAGAGCATCGGCAATTATATTAGTCTTACCTGGAATATACTTAGCCTTTATCCAAATGTTCCATCGGAGGCATAGAAAAACTAAATGTCGCAAATAAGCGACCACCAAAGGCGATTTGGAAGAAAGGCTGTTAACCGCAAAAGCAACACCTTTATTGTCAGTGCTAACTAACAACCTCTTATTCCTAAAGAAATAACCCCATAGTTCTAATGATACTATAATAGGAAAAAGCTCTAGCAGAACACTGTTTTTGCAAAAACCATTCGTGATCCACCTGATTGGCCAGGTCGAGGAACACCAATGATTTCCCCAAATTGTCCCAAAACCAACCGATCCAGCAGCATCAGTTGATAGTTTAAAGTCACTATCTATAATAAAGTCCTGTTGCCATAGAGCTCTACCATTAAAATTTTCCAGAAATTGTAACCAAACCATTAAATCTTGCTTGATGTCCATAGTAATTCTAACATGGAATGACGGATTTTTTAAACCAGAAATAGCCGTGTACAATCTTCTGGAAAAAACCCTACCCATAGGTAAAATTCTGGTTGCGAATGCTAACTGACCTAACAAAGATTGCATCTCCTTTAAAGTCACTTTACTTTTTCTCAAGAATAACCTCAAAATTTGATTAAGTCTATAAATTTTCTCATTGGGCAATCTAAATTCCATGTTTATAGTGTCTAAAGTTATCCCCAAAAACTCAATACAACAAGTTGGAAAAATGGTCTTCTCTTCCGCCAAAGGAATACCAAAATAATCGCATATTCCTTGAAACGATTGTAATAAATGCAAACAATCGTTCTCACCACCCCTTCCCATGAATAAAAAATCATCCAGATAGTGGATAAAACCGTCAGAGGCAGTTACTTTAGCTACCACCCATTCTAAAAAGGTGGAAAAAGCTTCAAAATAAAAACATGAAATAGAACAACCCATAGGCAGGGCTTTGTCGAAATAAAATTTTTCCTCGAAATTAATACCTAATGAGCTGAAGCAATCAGGATGCAAAGGAAGAAGCCGAAAAGCAGCTTTTATATCCGCCTTCGCCATTAGTGCATTAACCCCTAATGAACGCAGTTTAACTACTGCTGTGTCAAAAGATGTATAAGAAACTGTTACTGAATCACTATCAATTTGATCATTTAATGAGCTACCAAAAGGGAATGACAGGTGATGTATGAGCCAAAATTCATTCGGTTCTTTTTTAGGAATCAAACCCAATGGAGAAATCCGAAAATCATCAAAAGGGGGGCTATCAAAAGGACCCTCCATCCTGCCTGCTTCCACTTCTTTTAATAATTTTTTACGCACTAAATGAGGGTAATCGTTTACAGATTTCAAATTTTTAACTTGTGCACAACCCTTACCTTGAAACTTCGGTAATGAAAACCCTTACAGAGAAGCCTTCAATTAGCAGAGATGCCATCTGAAGGTTTGGATAAACCCGAAGCCAAGGAAGAATTCTTGTAAACTTCACTGGCGTGATTGCTTTTGGAAAAATTTTCCTTTTGGCTTGCTTGAAGCTTCCGAAAACATTTAGATATGGGGTGATTTCCGGAGCAAAAAACACATTCATGCTTATATTTGCATGCAGATAACCATTTACAATGGCTATCATTGTATGCAAAACACAAACCTTTCTTATAATTAGTACTTGTAGTTGAATTGGAAACTGTATTAATTGCACTTTTTTGCGAAAAAGTTTGTCTCTGAGGTAAAAATAAATTCAACCAGAGACCTACGTCCTTAGACCCCCATTGTAAAGAGGGTTGAACTGCCAATTTCTGTCTGAAAGCCTCATCATAAGCCAACCATGAAAACCCACTAAAACTTTTGTAAGCCTCTAAAATAATGTCAATATGTTGAAATAATAAAGAGCTTTTGGATGGGCATTTCTCACATAAAACACTGGCATAAATACAAAATGCTTGCAGCCAGCTATAAAATGATTTAATTAATGGTTTACGGCGATCTTTATCCTCATGCTTCTCATCCCTCCTCTCATATTTCGGAAATTCTCTAGAAAGAGGAAGAACTAAATTCAGATCAATAAATTCCTCTCTCCAGATTTTCTCCCGCAAAGATGAAGAAAGATGAAAACCCAGAGGAGAGATAAACCAAGGCATGCACTCCCTGAATCCTTTCTCAGGCCCAGTTCCCATGACAACCTCATGTGAAACAATAGCCTTCTGAGGCATATTGCTGTTTTCATTTAAAACAGCCGACCAGACCTCTGCTGTACTATCATCCCTGCTACTGGGCATCCTTGTCTGTGATGTTGTGTGAGCACGCATAACTTCAATAAGTTTCTGTAAAGAAGAAGATAATTCAGAAAGCTTTGAGACAGCTGACAACTCACCATCCTTATTACTAACTTCGTTGACTTCTTCAGAAAACAGAGGTGAAGCACACCGCACAGTGATAGGAATGCCGGCTGCTGTACTAGACAGAGGAACCAAACTGGGTTCCCCCATTGCCTCACCATTGTGGCTGCTGATCTTCTGCTGCTGTTCCGATAGAAACCGCTGTGTAGACGACTGCGCTGTGGCCGCAGCTGGTACCTGACTCGCTCTCTCTTCATTGTGCTCAGTAGCGTAAGTCGCGCATGCGCGCCGACTACCCGACGACGACACAGGCCTCTCTCTCCTTGCTTCAGGCTGTACAGGCGGCGCCGGACTGAAACTCCTCCTCGGAAGCCGCTTCCTCTTGTTCACTCTCCGCCCTCCTTCTCCAGCTTGCTTGACGTCTTCCTGCCTTCCGACCTCCGGAACTACATGCGCCGGAATTACACCATGTATAGCAACCCGACATGGACGCTGACTCTCACTCGGCTCCAGCGCTTCTACTCATTTCTTCTACCAATCTTCCTTCAGCTTCCCCGGAGGTTTGACCCGCAGGTAAGGCAAGGCAAGATCGAATCCATTCTTCTCCTCCAGCTCTTTCCAATAATTGACGAATAAGAGTCTTCATTCCACCAGTGAAACACTGAAACCAGTATTATGGCTACTTTTGCCTGAGCTCTTAGTGCTGTAATTTCTCTGGCAACTGTCACAATCCTGACTGGAAATTTCCTTTAAATAGGCTATAGGATCCCTTCTGGAATATTCTAAAGGTCATATGACCTTAACTGACCAATCCTAACTGGCCTCTTGACCTTTCCAGAACATTCTAAAACACCTGACTAAAATTGCCCAATCAATGCTATACTATTTAACCTTCTAGATTCTTCTATGACACCTGACCTTAACTGCCCAATCCCTAATAGTCTATTAACCTTCTATAACCTCTTAATCACCTGACCCTAAACAGCCTATCAAATTTAACCTTACCTGCAATACCTATTCCTAATATTCTTTTAAATGCCGATGCCACAATCCCATGAGGAAAGGCGGCCCAATATGGCCTATCCTTTATTTCCCCAGGAGAAGCAGCTGAATGTATTTTGGGGTGCAATTCCACATATGCCCATGGCCTGTGTGAGCAATATATCATTTAGTGACAACTTTTTGTAATTTATTTTTTTTGTCATTATTCAATCACTTGGGACAAAAAAAAATAATATTCAATGGGCTCAACATGCCTCTTAGCAATTTCTTTGGGGTGTCTACTTAATGTGGCAGAGACTTTTGTTCGTGCTACGTGCTGGCTGCTAGGCAAGTGAGAGATGTCTATCCAGGTGGGCAAAGATTGAATCCTACAAAAAAGGGGGGACCATTCGATTGCAAGTGTTCAATTACAAAGAATATTTCTGAAGAAATACAACAGAAAGGTATTTGAGCTTCCCTGCAGCTTTTCTGCTACCTCTTTCCCGCTACTTCCCTGGTTTATTCTGTTAAAGCATTGGAAAACCTACTCAAGTGTTTGGTGCTTATATCGTCCAGAGGTAAACTCAACGGAACCCTAGACCCGGTGCCGGTGAAACAGAGGTATCGAGAGTGAAGGTAACAAGCCTGCTTTAAACCAGCAGCTCCACCGTGAGTTATTGCTACATTTATATTTTCAACTTCAGATCACACAGTTCACTCAAATATTCATCATTGCCTCTATCAAATTTCAAGGCTTTTTCATAGCATTCAATGGCATTTTTTATGTTTCCATTATTCTTATAGACAAAACCAAGCAATTCAAAACCAGACACCTGAGGTGGGTAAATCTTTATCTTCCTTTCGGCCAGTCTTTTTAACGCTTTCCCACTTAAATTCCTGGACAGACTTGGGTATGATATCTGGAAAATTTCTTTGTAGTACTTTATTGCTTCTGATTCAGATCTCCTGTGGTACTCTCGAAAATGGCCATAAGCCAGGTTGACCTGTTGCTTCTCTTCATCTGTGAGATTAGTAAATTGCAAAACTTGTTTAAATGTGTAATCTGCTTTCTGGTAGGCCTTTAATTCACAATACATATTTGCCAGGTCTGGGTATGCGTAGACAAATGTCTTCTTGTGTTCCAGCACCTTTTCAAAGTGAAAAATGGCTTTATTAACAAACTCATTCACTTGTTCCTGGAGTACGTATCAGAGTTGAGGGTTTTCCTTTTCAAGCTTCCTTAAAGCGGAGCGCCACCGAAATTTTTTTTTTTAAAAGTCAGCAGCTACAAATACTGCAGCTGCTGACTTTTAAAACATGGACACTTACCTGTCCAGGGCGCCCGCGATGTCGGCACCCGAGGCCGAAGCGTCTCTCCGTCCTCGGGTGCTGCCGCCTCCATCTTCGTTAAGGGAATCAGGAAGTGAAGCCGTGCGGCTTCACTTCCCCGTTCCCTACTGCGCATGCGCGAGTCGCGCAGCGCAATACGAATGGTCCCTGCTGCCTCTGGGACCCGTGTGTTTCCCAGCAGGCAGCGGGGAGGGAGCAGGAAGTGGCGTAAATAACCGCAGATTCTGCGGCTATCTATGCCGGAAGTGGGTACAGATACCTGTAATATACAGGTATCTGTACCCCCCTCCCCCCTGAAAGGTGCCAACTGTGTCACCAGAGGGGGGGAGGAATCTGATGAGTGGAAGTTCCACTTTTGGGTGGAACTCCACTTTAAATTGATAATTTTCTGCCTGTAACACAGTCCTATTTGGTGATGAAGAAAGCCAGAGGTCGGCATAAGGTCAACAGCTTCTTTTAGGACACTCAAAGCTTCATCTATTAGCCCAGCTTTTCTGTAAAACTTGGCCACATAACGAAGTAGATATGGAAGAATTGGAGCTTGTTGCAGAGCTTCTTCTATGTATGTTCTTCCTTCCTTATTTCTATTTAGCTCCTGCAGTTTCAGTGCAAGAAGTGCTTTCAAGACAGAATCTTTTGGATTTAGTTTTGCAGCATGTTGCAAGAGCTCTAGGAATTCAGCATTGCCATCTTTTCCTAGCAGCCTCCAAGCAAAATGGCACTGTAACTGAAGCAAGCTGGATTTTAAAGCGATTTTAGAAGGTACACTATAGAAGAACATAAAACAAATTGCAAATATGAAGTACTGTGGTAGAACATTTTTGCAAACATTCATTCCTACAATCATATGTTCATACAGGGCTTCCAACATATAAGATATTTAACTATATGGTAGCTTGTCACAAGTAGTTGCCCAGTCGCTCATCATGCCTTTTGGGGGTCTTGCTGGCAAGACATCCAGCAGATCACAGCGGTGCCAATCCCCAACTATAGACTCTCATGCCTCATTTCCAGTTCTCCTCAAGAGAACTGGAAATGGTAACAGTAAAAATAGGATGCACTGGCCTGGTGCTTGGCATTCAGGCAGAAGTGCAGAGATATCAGAATCTTTAAAATATATGGAAATCTAGTAAATCAGTCAATCTATCAGCAAGCACACAATACCCCAGGCCTGAACTTTGGGGTGGCTTGGGGCTAAGACCTATGCTGATTAGGGATGAGCTTCGTGTTCGTGAACATCGCGTGTTCGGTCGTTCACCAAATTACGAACGATAATTCACTGCGGCATCACAGTGCATTGCTGGCTGATGATTGGCTAAGCATGCACTATGACCGGCATGCTTGGCCAATCACAGCGCCGTCTGAACAGAGAGCCGTAATTGGCCAAAGCCAAGGAGGCTTTGGCCAATTATGGCTCAGGGGGTTTAGTGCACGTCCCACACTATATAAGGCCACCTGCACGGCAGCCCTGTGTAGTGTGTTTCGGCGTTCAGACAGAGATAGAGGGAGAGAGAGACAGACAGTGTCATTTGATTTAAGTTATATAGAGTAGGCAGGTCAAGTCAGTTAGCTGCAATTACAGTGTATTGTGTGTATATATATGCATCCCAGGTGTTGTGTATATATACATATATATATACACTGTATTCAGTTTAGCTAGATCCTGTTCTTCTCTTCCTAATATACTGACAGGCAGGCAGGTGTTTTTACAGTATTTCTAGTTACTGTACTGTGTACCCTGCACAGTCTCACCTACAGTATAGCTACCTGCAGCCAGGTGCTTGTGTAGGCTCATTGAAGTATTTCCAACTACTGTACTGTGTACCCTGCACAGTCTCACCTACAGTATAGCTACCTGCAGCCAGGTGCTTGTGTAGGCTCTTTGAAGTATTTCTAGTTACTGTACTGTGTACCCTACACAGTCTAACCTACAGTATAGCTACCTGCAGCCAGGTGCTTGTGTAGACTCATTGAAGTATTTCCAGCTACTGTCTTGTGTACCCTGCACAGTCTCACCTACAGTATAGCTACCTGCAGCCAGGTGCTTGTGTAGGCTCATTGAAGTATTTCCAGCTACTGTACTGTGTACCCTGCACAGTCTCACCTACAGTATAGCTACCTGTATCCAGGTGCTTGTGTAGGCTCTTTGAAGTATTTCTAGTTACTGTACTGTGTACCCTGCACAGTCTCACCTACAGTATAGCTACCTGCAGCCAGGTGCTTGTGTAGGCTCATTGAAGTATTTCCAGCTACTGTACTGTGTACCCTGCACAGTCTCACCTACAGTATAGCTACCTGCAGCCAGGTGCTTGTGTAAGCTCATTGAAGTATTTCCAGCTACTGTACTGTGTACCCTGCACAGTCTCACCTACAGTATAGCTACCTGCAGTTAGGTGCTTGTGTAGGCTCATTGAAGTTTTTCCAGTTACTGTACTGTGTACCCTGCACAGTCTCACCTACAGTATAGCTACCTGCAGTAGGTGCTTGTGTAGGTTCATTGAAGTATTTCCAGATACTGTACTGTGTACCCTGCACAGTCTCACCTACAGTATAGCTACCTGCAGCCAGGTGCTTGTGTACGGTCATTGAAGTATTTCCAGCTACTGTACTGTGTACCCTGCACAGTCTCACCTATAGTATAGCTACCTGCAGCCAGGTGCTTGTGTAGGCTCATTGAAGTATTTCCAGTTACTGTACTGTGTACCCTGCACAGTCTCACCTACAGTATAGCTACCTGCAGCCAGGTGCTTGTGTAGGCTCATTGAAGTATTTCCAGTTACTGTACTGTGTAACCTGCACAGTCTCAACTACAGTATAGCTACCTGCAGCCAGGTGCTTGTGTAGGCTCATTGAAGTATTTCCAGCTACTGTACTGTGTACCCTGCACTGTCTCACCTACAGTATAGCACAGTCTCACCTACAGTATAGCTACCTGCAGCCAGGTGCTTGTGTAGGCTCATTGAAGTATTTCCAGCTACTGTACTGTGTACCCTGCACAGTCTCACCTACAGTATAGCTACCTGTATCCAGGTGCTTGTGTAGGCTCTTTGAAGTATTTCTAGTTACTGTACTGTGTACCCTGCACAGTCTCACCTACAGTATAGCTACCTGCAGCCAGGTGCTTGTGTAGGCTCATTGAAGTATTTCCAGCTACTGTACTGTGTACCCTGCACAGTCTCACCTACAGTATAGCTACCTGCAGCCAGGTGCTTGTGTAAGCTCATTGAAGTATTTCCAGCTACTGTACTGTGTACCCTGCACAGTCTCACCTACAGTATAGCTACCTGCAGCCAGGTGCTTGTGTAGGCTCATTGAAGTTTTTCCAGTTACTGTACTGTGTACCCTGCACAGTCTCACCTACAGTATAGCTACCTGCAGTAGGTGCTTGTGTAGGTTCATTGAAGTATTTCCAGATACTGTACTGTGTACCCTGCACAGTCTCACCTACAGTATAGCTACCTGCAGCCAGGTGCTTGTGTACGGTCATTGAAGTATTTCCAGCTAATGTACTGTGTACCCTGCACAGTCTCACCTATAGTATAGCTACCTGCAGCCAGGTGCTTGTGTAGGCTCATTGAAGTATTTCCAGTTACTGTACTGTGTACCCTGCACAGTCTCACCTACAGTATAGCTACCTGCAGCCAGGTGCTTGTGTAGGCTCATTGAAGTATTTCCAGTTACTGTACTGTGTAACCTGCACAGTCTCAACTACAGTATAGCTACCTGCAGCCAGGTGCTTGTGTAGGCTCATTGAAGTATTTCCAGCTACTGTACTGTGTACCCTGCACTGTCTCACCTACAGTATAGCTACCTGCAGCCAGGTGCTTGTGCAGGCTCCTTGAAGTATTTCCAGTTACTGTACTGTGTACCCTGCACAGTCTCACCTACAGTATAGCTACCTGCAGCCAGGTGCTTGTGTAGGCTCATTGAAGTATTCCCAGCTACTGTACTGTGTACTCTGCACAGTCTCACCTACAGTATAGCTACCTGCAGCCAGGTGCTTGTGTAGGCTTATTGAAGTATTTCCAGTTACTGTACTGTGTACCCCGCACAGTCTCACCTACAGTATAGCTACCTGCAGCCAAGTGCTTGTGTAGGCTCTTGACGTATTTCCAGTTACTGTACTGTGTACCCTGTACAGTTGCACCTACAGTATAGCTACCTGAAGACAAGTGCAGGTGTTATATTAATAATACTACAGGCAGGCAGTTGATTCTGCTAGATGCAGTATAATCTATATATATATATATATCCCAGTTTTGTTCAGCTCACTGCAGGCCAATAGTATGTCTGGAAGACCAACAAGGAGAGGCAGACAGTCACAAGCCAATAAAAGAGGGCAAGCAGGCCATTTTGAGCCGCAACATGCGGAAGACTTGGTCGAGTGGATGACCAAGCCGTCCTCATCCTCCTCACCCTCTCTCACCCAGGCTAAGGGTACTTTGGCAAAGCAGCTGCCAACGTGGCCTCTTCCCTCGGCTCAATGGCATCAGTGACTCCTTCCCTAGCCCCACCATTTCCTTCTGAGGAGTCCCTCGAACTGTTTGACCACAGTGTTGGGTACAAGCTCCAGGAGGATGCACAGCGTTTTGAAGGCTCCGATGATGGTACTCAGCTAGAGGAAGGCAGTAACGTGAGCCCAGACAGAGGGGGTGCCCAAGAAGGGCAGAAATCTAGCAGTCACGTTCCCCCTGCTGCAGCATGCTGCCAGGTTTGCTCCAGTGATGAGGAGGGAGGGGATGATGAGGTCACTGACTCCACGTGGGTGCCTGATAGGAGAGAGGAGGAGGCACATCACCAATGAGGCAGAATGCCCTCCAGGGGCCAGCCTAAGGGCAGCACACTGACTGCTTCACACCGCAGAGCTCCGCATGTGCAGGGCGCTGCTGTCTCTTTGCGTTATTCCAAATGTTCTTTGGTGTGGGCCTTTTTTGAGACCAGTGCATTAGATCGCACCGCTGCTATTTGCAACATATGTTTCAAGCGTATCTCGCGTGGCCAAAACATCTCCCGCTTGGGCACCACATGCTTGACCAGACATATGTTGACCTACCAAGCGTACCTAAAAGACCCACACCAAAGAACAAAGAGGACCTCTCCTTGCTCCTCATCAGCTGGGATCTCCAACCTCACTATACCTTCAGTCCTCTCTGAGACCTGCACTAAGATGAATGAAGGTGTAGAATTAGGTGTGTCACAGCCAAGTACTTGCGGGCAATCTGCTATCGGTACACCGATGTCAGATTTAACCAGGCAAATTTCCCTGCCCCAGCTGCTGCACCGCAGAAAGAAGTTCGCTCCCAGCCATCCACATGCCCAGCGGTTGAATGCTAGCTTGGCAAAATTGCTAGCACTTCAACTGCTACCTTTTCAGTTGGTAGACTCTGCCCCTTCCGTGAGTTTGTGGAATGTGCGGTTCCTCAGTGGCAGGTTCCCAAACGCCACTTTTTCTCACGGAAGGCAATTTCGGCTCTCTACCGGCAAGTGGAAGGCAATGTCTTGGCCTCGCTGGACAGGGCGGTCAGTGGTAAGGTGCATATTACCGCTGACTCATGGTCCAGCAGGCATGGACAGGGACATTACCTAAGTTTCACGGCGCATTGGGTGACTGCTGGCAGCTGGGAAGGATGCAGGACAAGGTGCAGTAGCGTTGGAGGTTGTTCCGCCACCACGCCTCCAAAATGTCACTACTGGTGATTCTGACACACCTCTATCCTCCACCCCCTCCTCCTCTTCTTCCTCCATGGCCTCTTCCTGTGCTTTGTCCTCGGAACCTGTGGTGCTCCGTAGGCGTTTCAAGAGGTTACGCAAGTACGCAGGCCAAAAGATGCCATGCGGTGCTTGAGCTGGTGTGCTTGGGGGACAGGAGCCACACTGGGGCAGAGATTATGTCAGCTCTGCAGGGGCAGGTTCGGAGGTGGTTGACGCCATGCCAACTTAAAGCGGGGTTCCACTCTCTCTCTGATAATTTTTTTTTTTTGCTAATGACATTGATTGCTATATAGCAATAGGGAACTCACCTGCCCCGTTTTTCAGTGACATTGCGTTTTTTTTTGCTTTAATAAAGTAACTTTTAAAACGAACTGTTCATGGTTGTCATCTTGCCTGTGGGCATGTGAAACCCACAGGCATCCTCTTCCGGGATACGGCGCTGCTGATCGACCAGCATGCACCGCCCGTTGTTTTCAGTTCTCGCGCATGCGCATTAGACCGCAATTGGCGCGCCGTCAACAGCTCCGGTTGCCATCACAACGAGCAGTGTCATAGGAGGTCTCGCCCCGTTGTGATGGCAACGGAGACTAACAAAGACAAAAAGAAAACAGAGCAGAGAAACCAAGAGAAGAGAGCGGCGCTGGAGTTAGAGGAAAGGTAAGTCTAAAAATATCTTGTTCAATGCGTCTCAAATATGAATTTATGTTATGTTTTTTTTAAAAAATACAGCTTTGCTTAACTAAAAGAAATCTTTAGCTCTCCTTCTATATATATGGTACCAGTTCCACTGGGTTTGCACACCAAATTTGGGGTTCTTAGCGCCAAGTGACCCTGAGATATGGGGCCTCAAACTCGGTTCAGAAAATGTCAAGCACTTTTCTGCAGCAGAGAATGACATTTTCTGAACCGATTTTGGGGCCCCGTATCTCGGGGCCACTTAGGGCTAAAAACTTCAGCTTTGGATATGTTGTGGTACCAGTTCCACTGGGTTTGCACACCAAATTTGGGGTTCTTAGCGCCAAGTGACCCTGAGATATGGGGCCTCAAACTCGGTTCAGAAAATGTCAAGCACTTTTCTGCAGCAGAGAATGACATTTTCTGAACCGATTTTGGGGCCCCGTATCTCGGGGCCACTTAGGGCTAAAAACTTCAGCTTTGGATATGTTGTGGTACCAGGTCCACTGGGTTTGCACACCAAATTTGGAGTTCCTAGCACCAAGTGGCCCTGAGATACGGGGCCCCAAAGTCGGTTCGGAAAATGAAATTTTTTGCTGCAGAAAAGTGCTTGACTCGAGTATAAGTCGAGGGGGGCACTTTCAGCACTAAAAAATGTGCTGAAAAATTCGACTTATACTCGAGTATATACGGTATGTATTATTTCACAGTGTTTCAAATGCTAACAGCATATATTTTTTCAATATTATTCTTAGGACAACAATCCAGGATCTGGAGTAGATTTATCCCAAAATTACAGTTTGTTGAGTCAAGAGGAAAGAGTAAGTTATATCGCTATTACTTTGAACTAGTCTCATATCTTAGCTTTTCACAAAGTAAAATAAAGTATATAGAATGTTATGATATATATGCATATCATAGAGATATATATATTTTTTTATATTTCAATTTCGATCTTAAAAAAAAATCTTTAAATTTTTTTATTTACAGATCTCACTTTGTCTGCATAATATGTAACATGTTATAAACATTTATGATTTATAAAAATTAAAATAAAATACATAATTTTTTTTTTTTTTATAGCGTAATATGTTAATACAACAATTATTAGCCAGGTATCCGCCACCAGACATTGATCGTGCATTTCCAAGAAATCCAACGGTTCCCTCTTCCACTATTGTTGCTTCTACCTCTGAATCACAAGAGACTTCCGATGACCGAATTGGCAAAACAGACTGGTGTCAGTGTGAGTGCTGTATAGCAATGCCAACACAAGTGGAATCGGTGTGTTGCAGAGAGATAGAAGAGGTCCAAGGATGCATCCCCGAAGGAAAAAAATGTATAATTGAAGCAGACATGTTCCGCTCTCAAATAGCAACAGAGGAACACGTAAGACTAATGTTTACGATGTTGCATTTAGAAGGGCTACCAGTTGTGGATGCCGACAACAACCGGTAAGTACCGTAACATCCAATAGAATATATTGATAATATTGTTCTTAATAATAATAGTGACAGTGTGAATTTTATCGTCTTATACACAAATCTGTTTTTATTCATTTTCATTTTTTTTTTGCAGGAGATTAAGGAAGACCGCCTATCGTGCATTCATTGCATGGATATACGTTTTTTTAGGGAAGGGTAACAGAAGGGTTATCCCAGCATGCGCAGTTAAAGTTGTGCGTCAGATATTCCCGGATCCTAATGGTACATACGTAGGATTTCTATACTCAGACGACTATGATGCATCAGAAATGGCATTTCATTAAATTTTTTTTTTAATCTATAATTTTTTACATACTTTATAATTGAATGTTTATTGTAATATTTGTTAAAATTTCTTTGTTTTTTAATAATTATTATCTTAACAATAAAAACAATGTTTTACTAAATCTAACGTTTCGTTTATTTGGACATGATTTTTTTTTGGATTAAAAAAAATAAAACTCTTGTATTATTTCAAAAAATTCACAAAACAAATCTATTTTAGTAACATAATTTTATTTTACATAATTTAGCAAACAAAAAAGTATTTCAGATAAACTAAATCACAGCAACCACTAACTCTTAAAATAATATAAAATCCTTCCTAAAATAATTTAAAAAAAAAAAAAATTTTTATTAACATAATACAACTAGAAAGAAATGTAATGCTTCATTTTGCAGCAGTTGGAAAGCGTGTCATATGTTCTCTCACTGCAACACTAGTTTCCGGCCTTTCAACTGGTGCAATGTTTTTAGGCATATCTATATTTTTGGATGTCCACGAACTTGTTATGGTCCCCTCCATAATGGAAATCATATTTGACAGCATTATGTACGTATGTTCATTATTCATTTTTTCAAAAACATTACGCACTATCCATTTTTTCCTACCCTTGGGAAACTCTAAATTTTTCCTTTCAAAAAAAATATCATCACCACTGGCATCCTTTTTTTTTGTCAGAGCAGGTTTCCGTATCACATTATGATTGTGGCATAATGCCGCCAATTTAGTTCTGGCATCCATAGAATCAAATCGATAATGTATTCTTTTAGGACGATATTTTAGAATCATACTGTGATACGTTTCAATGACACCGGTCTGACAAAAAAAAGTGAGATGTTTCATGTCCTTTCCTAATTGGGCATCCAAAATAATTGTGGATAACGCATGAAATGCAGGTGTCTGTTGGCTTAACCAGGGAACAGTCGGAGAATGCACATCGATCTCATCGTGCAAGCATTTGTGTTCTGTATCTCCAATTTTCCATACATGGACATTTACTACATGATGGAGTAGAGATTCCCAAAGAAATTTAAAACGCTCCTCATTTCCTTCACAAGCTCTACTAGACCAATAGAAATGGTTCAGTATGGGTCCAATCCACGGCAAAATTGGACGATAAATTTTTTTTTTTGAAATTTGCGTCAATTTTCTTTTTAAATTTTTTACGTAATGCCAAATGTCAAATTGATGATTAATATTTTGGTATTTTTCATTTGTCAATAGTTTACGTATGCCAGTGTGTCGATCTGTTCCCACAAATTGAACGTCTAATTTTTTGCCAATTATACGATCTAAACTTTTTTCAAATTTCTCCATTGCAACAGATGAAGTTGTTTGAGACACCTGCACCAACTCGTAATCCACAATTTTTTTGGAAAAGAGATCCATGAAGGTGTATGTTGAGTATTTGGCAGAAAAACCTGGGCTGTCACATTGTCCGTCCCCAACAAGAAACAATGGTTTGTCTTTTAATTCATTAATTACACTGACATTGTTTTTTTGCCAACTGTAGTCTATGGATTTAAATATGTATTTGTTTTGCGCCATGTTATAAGAGGATTTGCCAAATATCTGAATTCCGCAAAATTCAAAAATTTCATGGACTTTGGTATAGCTACCTCCACTAACACAGATGGATCCAGCCAGCAAAATGTTACCAGCAGGATACTGTTTGATTTTGGGCTGGCTTTCCCATAGTTTCAATCGATGTTCTGCACAACATGTTGAAAAGACAGATACCATTGTTCCTATAATTTTTTTTTCTATTTTTTTTATTTTTGAAAAACAGTCTTCATCAGGACATCTCATTCGATATAGTAATTGATCAAGATTGCTTTCAAAAATAATAATTTTTTTTTCCTTAACCAAATTAAGTGGATATATCAGAGTGTTTTGTGTTTGTGTGTCTTCAACACTCTCACAGAAACTAATGTCACTAATGTCACCTTTCTGTGGTGTGTCACAATCCGACAGGTGGAAACTAGGGTCATAATAATATGACAATTTTCTTTTAGATGTGCTTTCTGGACTATCATCCTCAGTCATAAAACGTGACCTCTTCTTTGTCATTTCCAAATTTGGTGTCACGCTAGGTGAGAGTGATAGTGCCATACGGGATTGTGGTTCAGATGTTCTTTCATGACGTAGTGGAGTTGACCCATCAAGAGGTATCAATAAAACATCATCCAACTTGCAGTACGAATGGTTCAAACTTGTCACTCTTTGACTTGCTATTTTGCAATAACTGTCTTCTGACTCAGACACTGGAAAGTGGAATGGCTCTGTTTGTGTGCCTGCATCTTTCATTAAAACCTTTGGTAACTGGCATGTACATCTTGGGGTGTCAGGCTTCGATTGAGACGTTTCCGGCATTATGTACATCTTTTGTTTAATTTTATTCAGTTTTTTTTCCCATTTATTTTCAAAAACGGTATCCGTCGCAGTTTCCGTGAAAATAGTAGGGACTGATTCTGGTCTTAATTTTCTATGTTTTTCTTGACCAATGAAACAAGTAGGGTTAAAGTGTGCAGAACACATCCGAAAAATGTTTCCACGCACGTCTTCTTGTATTAATGGAATAAATTGATCAATCATTTCAGACTCCATTCCAGCATTTTCTAGCCAAATTCTAATGTCTTTGCTATCCTTTGGAAATACAAAATACTTTATATTGGTCTGTTTTGGAATCTTTGAGTTGTGGCTGCAAAATTTGGCAAAACAGCTAGGCATGTCTATAGAATAAAGAAAAAGAACATGAATAAATGTAACACTAATTACTTTATTTCTTAATTATTAATTATAAAAAAGTAATTAAAATTTTTATATTTTATAATAAATTTTAAAATAATTATTTTAAATCTTGATTTTAAAATTATGTACATTAATAAATATATGTATTTAAACTTACCTTCATTTATAGTTTCTATATAAAAGTAAAAATGCTGATAAAAAAAATATCTTTGGATAATTATTAATATTTTGCTATTAATTTGTACTTTATATTTGAATTTCATATAAAAAAAAAATGAAGCGTAATAATTCTAATATATTTTCATATTTTATTTATATTAAAATACAAAATAAAATGTAATACAAACATAAATAAAATTAAAATATACAAATAAATTTTTCTACATTTAAATATAACAAATGAAAAGATCATTCCAGTATTGAAGATAATTGTATCATCGTGACTGTTTGTCCAAAATTACAAATTCAATTGCAAATAATAAACTGTTCACTGACATTCAAATTTTAACAAAAATTTTTTTGGAAAAAAGAGAAGGACAGACACACCATCAAAGGTGGGGTGGAGAGGGGTTACGGAGAGAGAATGATGATAGAGAAGGAAATATAGAGCGTACAGCAAGAGAGGGAGGGGTAGGGGAAAGAAGAGAGACAGAGTGGAAAGAGGGGTGTGAAAGGGAAAGAGAGAGAGAAAAAGAGAGAGAAAGGGGGGTGGGGGAGAGAGAGAGAGACTGAAAATGAGAAAGAGAGAGGGGGATGGAGAAAGAGAGAGGGGGATGCAGAAAGAGAGAGGGGGATGCAGAAAGAGAGAGGGGGATGCAGAAAGAGAGAGGGGGGATGCAGAAAGAGAGAGGGGGATGCAGAAAGAGAGAGAGACCGCGAAAGAGAGAGAGAGAGAGGGACGGCGAGAGAGAGACGGCGAGAGAGAGAGAGGGACGGCGAGAGAGAGAGAGAGGGACGGCGAGAGAGAGAGAGGGACGGCGAGAGAGAGAGAGGGACGTCGAAAGAGAGAGAGGGACGGCGAAAGAGAGAGAGGGACGGCGAAAGAGAGAGAGAGAGGGACGGCGAAAGAGAGAGAGAGGGACGGCAAAAGAGAGAGAGAGGGACGGCGAAAGAGAGAGAGACGGCGAAAGAGAGAGAGAGAGGGACGGCGAAAGAGAGAGAGAGAGAGAGGGACGGCGAAAGAGAGAGAGAGAGGGACGGCGAAAGAGAGAGAGAGAGGGACGGCGAAAGAGAGAGAGAGAGGGACGGCGAAAGAGAGAGAGAGAGTGACGGCGAAAGAGAGAGAGGGACGGCGAAAGAGAGAGAGAGACGGCGAAAGAGAGAGAGGGACGGCGAAAGAGAGAGAGAGAGGGACGGAGAAAGAGAGAGAGAGAGGGACGGCGAAAGAGAGAGAGAGGGACGGCGAAAGAGAGAGAGACGGCGAAAGAGAGAGAGAGGGACGGCGAAAGAGAGAGAGAGAGAGGGACGGCGAAAGAGAGAGAGAGAGGGACGGAGAAAGAGAGAGAGAGAGGGACGGCGAAAGAGAGAGAGAGAGAGTGACGGCGAAAGAGAGAGAGAGAGAGTGACGGCGAAAGAGAGAGAGAGAGGGACGGCGAAAGAGAGAGAGAGACGGTGAAAGAGAGAGAGGGACGGCGAAAGAGAGAGAGAGAGGGACGGCGAAAGAGAGAGAGAGAGGGACGGCGAAAGAGAGAGGGACGGCGAAAGAGAGAGAGAGAGAGGGACGGCGAAAGAGAGAGAGAGAGAGGGACGGTGAAAGAGAGAGAGAGAGAGAGGGACGGCGAAAGAGAGAGAGAGGGACGGCGAAAGAGAGAGAGAGAGTGACGGCGAAAGAGAGAGAGAGAGGGACGGCGAAAGAGAGAGAGAGACGGACGGCGAAAGAGAGAGAGAGACGGCGAAAGAGAGAGAGAGAGGGACGGCGAAAGAGAGAGAGGGACGGCGAAAGAGAGAGAGAGAGGGACGGCGAAAGAGAGAGAGAG